>CM038596.1:8629023-8673610 GCA_021533255.1 Ceriops tagal
AAAAAAAAAGTAGCATATTTGAGTGTATGTCCATAAAATAGAGCCATTGAATAAGTATAAAATGTGGCCAATATTTAAGAACTATACCATATTAAATTTATCCTCTAAAACTATATTAATAAGCTAAAAAGGGCAAGGAGGAAGTAAAGAGATAAGTCTCCTAAAAGGTATAACTATGTTAAAGGTTAGAGTATAAAATACGATTTAAATGATATGTTGAGTGTGGTCGTAATAGAAAAGAATGTTTAAAGGTTAATATTCAAATACTAATTATATCATCTTGTAAATCTATAAGTAAATGAAATTTATAATTTACAACATTAGATTAATATATTTAATTATATTTTTTATGATATTTTATAATACTTTCTCCCTCGCTTTATTTATGGATGCACCGAAAAAAAGAGGCTAAAGAGGGCTATTATTATGGGTGCGCAAGCAGCCTGTAGGAACAACAGAAACCGTCGTCGGGTTGGCTAATGGTCGGTCAAGCAACGGGAACCAGAAGATAGAGACCGGACGTAGGCGGAAGGGCCCTACACATACGCGTGTCAGCATCTAATTGGCCCCCCCTTTTTTTTTTTTTGGTGAGATCCCACCTGCCAGCGACAATAATGACAAATACGCCTCCCAGACGGAAAAATTAAAGAATAAATATATACGAACTTTAAGTGATCCAATTTTTAAGTTTTAAGAACGAAGTTAGAGTTGTTAAAAAGACAAAAAAAAAAAAAAAAACAACAAGGGAGGGAGGGAGGCGCCTCTGGTGAGAGACTGTTGCGCTTGGGCCATTTGAGAGAGAGAGAGAGAGAGACAGAGAGAGAGAGCTAATTGATCTTATAGGGTTGCGTACTAACCATTCTTGCCGGGATTTTGGTTGCAATCGCCGGAATTCGGAGGCCGGAGGGAGCGGGCTTTTTGAATTTTGGAAGGCGTAGAGATGGTAAACTCCGTGGTTGAACGTGCCACGAGCGACATGTTGATCGGGCCTGATTGGGCCATGAACGTCGAGATCTGTGATATGTGCAATCACGACCCTGCGTACGCGCCTCCACTCCATTTCCCCCCTTTTTTTTTTTTGGCTCTTTTCTTCGTTTCGGAATTGGTTGCTTCGCGACGGCCCTGCCTTGTCCTTAAATTTAGGGCCTCTCTTTTTTTAATTTGTACCTTCAAAAAGGGATTTTTTTCCCCGAAGATTCTGTGAGTGAATTTGATCGAACAGTAAATTTCTTTTGGTTTTATGAGAAAATTTGAGAAAAAAGGGATGGCACTCTTGGTTCTGTGAGTGAATTTGATCGAACAGTAAATTTCTTTTGGTTTTATGAGAAAATTTGAGAAAAAAGGGATGGCACTCTTGGGTCAAGAGAATTAATTTTGATTGTGTGGTTCGCTTTGGTCCTTTCATTGCGTTGCTTCTATTCGCACCGTGAATCTCCATAAAGCTCCACCGTTTTGGCTAATCATGAAAATGAGGAAGAGATAATACAACCTCTATTTTCATTGGATTTTTGTTTAGGGGAAAAAATGAATCATGTTTGGTTCATCCAACTTATTGATAGAGAGTCCCATGGGTTATTTGGCAAATCAAAGGTGTCTCATGCCTGCAATTTCCTTTTAGTTTATCCCTGAGTTGAGTTGCGAGTGCTGTTGTTAAAGTAGTTATAGCTCAAGTATCGAAAAACTAATGGTTGCCAATGGAGTAAGGATGGTTTTCTTAATTAGTGTACTCCGATGATGTATCAAGGTGCAGGGGATTGCTGGGAGAATGCTGGATGCTAGATTGAAACTAATTTGCTTCTCTGCGCATAAGTTCTAGAGTTTGGTGTTTTTGACTAATCTGGTACTTTCTTTTGGGATAGTGGTGATTACTTCCTAGCTTTATATTGCACACATAACTGATTTGTGGGAAGCATGATTTAAATGCTTAGTACTTCATGCATATTTCAATTGTCAATACATGAACTGTTTAGTCTTTGCTTCTACCTACAATCATTTGTTTTTGGAACACTGTACTTTCTCAATCCCTTGGCACTCTTGTACTAACTTGAAGGTCCCAGATCCGGTAGGTATCCCGCGGCACTAGCTTAGATATTCCCAGCTAGGAATGCCAGCTCATTATCACTTACTGGCTACTTATATAAGTATACCAAACTTATGCAGTTTTACTAGCTTCAGAAATTTGATTATATTTTGTACTACCAGGCAAGCCAAGGATGTTGTTAAAGGCATAAAGAAGCGCCTTAGAAGTAAGAATTCTAAAGTTCAACTTCTCACTCTAACAGTAAGTTTCACAACTCTTTTTTTTTGTCATTTAATTGAAATGTACAAGTAACCTCACTAATGTTATGCTGCTCATGGATGGTGTTGTCATCACTTTAATTCTGATGGCTTAGTTACATCATCATTCCATTTTTGTTCTAGACGAGGAAAATTGAACACTTGAAAAATTCTATTGAGAGGTCTTGAGTTGTTTCAATTTTCTTCTGGCTTAGTTATGTGATTGTACCCCCAGGAGTATATGTAGGGTGAGTCTTTTCCTTTATATGTGCTCAATGTGGTTGTGCTAAGCATTTGCCCTAAACTTGTTGTGGTCTGTTTAATTTATTCATTTTTGTTTCTTCATTCTTGCCACATTTATTTCCCAAATTGCTGTTGTGTAACCTTATTTCCTTTAATGGGATATTTTCCTGGAAAGATGTCACAGGGTTCTTTTTTTCTTTTTGGTTTTTCACAGATGGTGGTGTTTCTTGTTTGACTATACTGATTAACAAGAGAGAGTAGAAATTCTTGGTTTTTCAATTTACAAGCTAGGCCAGAATTTGTATTGGATAGTTATCTTACTGATTAGATGAAAGACACAATGGATTAGTTGGTCTAACATTTCAATCTTACCAACATGTCTTTGTTAATGGATCCTATTCTTTTTATGGTGGGTCAATCTTCATCCAAGTTCTCTTTCTTTTTCTTTTTTTTTCCCCTTCACTCAACTTTTGATGGAAAATGAAGCTTAAACGTCATAATTATTATTGAGAGTTTGCTTGGCTTTGAATTGCAGAAAAATTTGGTTTGTCACTTTTTTTTTTTTTAATCTCCAATAATCCTGCTTACAAACATGGTTTAAATTTTGGTCTGGGTACTGTCTTCTAGCTTCTGGAGACTATCATAAAGAATTGTGGGGACATTGTTCATATGCATGTGGCAGAAAAAAATATTCTGCATGAGATGGTGAAAATAGTTAAGAAAAAGGTAAGAAATATTTGTTCGCATTCGTTAGTCTGCTACTTTCCACTTGATTCTTTTGGTAAAACTTGTTCACGGTGCTTTATGATGTGTAACTGTAGCCGGACTTTCATGTCAAAGAAAAGATATTGATTCTGATTGATACTTGGCAAGAGGCTTTTGGTGGATCAAGGGCTAGATATCCACAATATTATGCCACATACCAGGAGCTGTTGGTATGTTTTTTGGATAGTTTTTCAAAATATATGGTGCAGATAGTGTCTAAATTTGCTAAAACTGTCCTGATGAGCATAATATGGATACTTTGTTAACATTGCTGAATCAAGCTACTTGTCCTTTCAGCGTGCTGGGGCAGTCTTCCCTCAGAGATCTGAGAGATCTGCTCCTGTATTAACACCTCCACAAACTCAACCTCTGGCATATTATCCTCAAAATCTGCGCAATAATGACTATAGGCCAGAAGCACCTGAATCATCTGCAGAATCTGAGTTTCCAACCTTGAGGCAAGTCTGCAACTTATGTTTCATTATATGATTGAATCTAAGTTTATCCCACTAATCAGCTATTTCTGTTATTCTGTTCTCATCATAAGTTAACTTACTGATTTCAAAATTTCATTGCACTATGCTTTTGTATTGTAGTTATCCAATTTCTCTTAGCATCAATTTTCTAGGGGCTTTATATTGTTTATTTAGCCTTTGTCTTCATGCACTCCATTCATTTCTATTGTTAGAAACATACTTGATTGAATGGATCACAATAAACCTATGGACCTGGTCTAATCATCAAAACAAGTGACGTACCCTGGGCAAAGATGTGAAGGTGAAGAGTTTATTACATTTTTCATGCACAATTATTTATCTACTTCTTAGCTGATTGGTTTTAAAGTGGAGGCTGAAAGATTTTCCAAGACTATTATGGATAAAATCCTAGAAGGGAGAAGAGTTCTCTTTATAATGTAGTTGTTATTGTTGCATCACAAGTTTCATGTATTCTGTGCTGCTTGTAGTAAGTTATTGTGCATCTTATTTGTAACCCCAAATTTCCTTCATTAGCTTGACAGAAATTGAGAATGCACGGGGTATCATGGATGTCCTTGCAGAGATGCTAAATGCATTAGATCCAGGGAACAAAGAGGTATAATTTTCAATGTTCTGGTGGTTGACAATTTTTTTTTTCTTGTCTTTAGTACATATGCAAATTTTTACTTATTATTTATCTCTCTAGTTTCAATGTCTTTCCATACTGGGTGATTCTTTCAACACCTTGTAGGGGCTTAGGCAGGAGGTTATAATTGACCTGGTGGAACAGTGTCGTACGTATAAGCAAAGAGTGGTACATCTTGTCAATTCAATTTCGTAAGTTCAATTTTACATAGATGGTGGCTGCTAATTTTTCTTTTTTTAGCCATTAATGTGTTAGATTGTTAAAGGGGCTTGCCTTTATTTTATAATATTTTCTTGCTTATTACTTTTTTGGTGGGAATGCCATTGGTGCTTTGCCAATTTAATGCTCCTAAGGTTTTACTTGCTCCAGTTATATCCACAGTTGCTACTAATTGCGCCATTTTCGGGGCACTAGACTTTTCACAATTTCAAGTTTGCATGAAATTTAGTGTCATGAACCAACTGATTAGCACAGCAACTTGCATGATAGATATATTAAGCTTTTATCATATAATTGGTGGATAAACGCAACACATCTATGAATGCACAGCAAAGAACTATTGTTTTTTTTTTCTCACATACAACTTATATTACATGGTAATCTTTCTACCTGTGCCTTTAAGGGATGAATCTCTTCTATGCCAAGGACTTGCACTGAATGACGACTTGCAGCGTGTACTAGCCAAACATGAAGCCATTGCTTCAGGAACTTCTGTCACAGTTGAGAAACCACAGCCCAAAACCAGTGGAGCACTTGTAGATGTTGAAGCTCCTCTAGTTGATACTGGTAAACAGCCTGATGTCGGGTAAGTGGATTTGATCAATTAATTTGCATCCAATGGTTCATGATCATGCACACTAATCCAGAATAAGGAAGAAAAGGCCACATTTGAATTGGTAATGTTGAACTGGATTAATTTGTTTATGTTATCCATAATGTAAGGTTGTCATTTAGGCAAGTTTGCTGGGTGTTGGTTCATGCCTTGTTGTGTGTGGTCTAATAAGTCCGAGGGTCATGATCATATACAATGAACCAGAAAAGGGGCAAGGTCACATTTGAATCAGTGAGGTCAAACTTGATTAATTTATGTAAGTTATCCAAAACATTAAGCTGCCATTTAGGCAAATTTGTTGGGTGCTAAGTCATTTATTGGTGTATTTTCTGTTTTGGAAATATATTGCTGGTTAAATTAGGAAGTTAGGAGCCACATTAAATCTATGGGCTTTTAATTTCAATCAAGATTTTTTAGTGTCTCATATATCTAGTTGTATTGAAGTACCAAGTTTACCCATGCTTTTGAGGTTATATTACACATGATTCATTAGTGGCAGGGTTACTTAAGGAGTCTTACTTATAGTGATCAGATCTTGAACTGTAGTACCATATTCCTTACAGAATTTCTGAGGAAACTTTTGAACTATTAATGGCCCAACATTGAAGTCATAACTTCATATTTGATATAAAGTTGAAGGTGAGCTTTGTTATTTAAACTGAGTGACAGGACTTTCCTGCAGATCTACTTCTGGTACAGAGGCTTCACCACTGAACCAGTTATTGCTTCCTGCACCTCCAACAAATGGCCCAACTCCAGCAAGTGCAAATTCCAAGTTGGACCTGTTGAGTGGCGATGACTATAGCTCTCCGAAGGCAGACAATTCACTGTCTCTTGTTCCTTTGGGAGAACCACAGCCAACTGCTCCTCCATCACAGCAGAACGCACTAGTCCCTTTTGACATGTTTTCTGATGGCAACAATGCTCCAGGCACTGTCAACACGCTCCCTGCCCATCTTTCTGGACCAACCAATTCTTTAACCCCACAATTCCAACAACAACAAAACTTCCAATCTCCAGAAGGAGGAATTTATCTTAATGGAACTGCACCTAAAATGGGATCTCCTCAGTCAATGAACATGCAAGCTACTACTGGTCCTGCCTGGAATGGACAACTTGCCCAGCAACCACAGCCAGCCTCACCAATTTATGGTTCATCTGTTCTCAATATATTCAAAATACAACTTTTTTTTTTTTCTTTCTTTCTTTCTTTTTACTTTCTTCCTCCTGATAAATTCAACTTCCAGTGGAACTTGATCTTTGTGTGGCATCTTTGCTCTAGGCAGAGACAGAAGACTGTCTTAAAAGTATTGTGTGAAAATTAATTAATCCGACATTTTGGGATGCATGATAGGTGATCAAAGCAGTGGATCACTACCTCCACCTCCTTGGGAAGCTCAGCCAGCAGATAATGGCCAAGCAGCGGGCACTCAATATTCTCCAACAATGCAATTTACTCCATTGATTGCTACGCATTCACAATCACTGCCTCCAGGGGGATCTCAGCCGATGGGGAATGAACAGGTTGGGGGTATTCAGCCCATTACAACTGGCCATTCATTACAGAATCATCAGTTTGCTGGTTTGCATCCTGGAGCAATCCAGGGAGGGCAGTATATGGGTATGCTTCCACAACAAATGCAGGGTGGGCAGACGGCATATATGTATCCTCAGCAGATGTATGCTAACCAAATGGTAGGATACGGATATGGTCAGCAAGAAGGAACACAGTACCTTGAGCAGCGTGTGCATGGCCTATCTTTCAGAGACGATAATGGCTTGAGAAACACTTCTTACAATGTTTCCACATCATCGTTGGTGCCATCATCTAGTAAGCCTCCGAAGGCAGAAGATAAGCTATTTGGAGACCTGGTCGACATTGCAAAGTTCAAGCCTGGAAATCCGACCACTGGAAGAGCTGGTAGCATGTGAAATCACATCCATTTGCTACTCTTTTCCATTTTGTTTTTCTTTCTTCTTTTTATTTTTTCTTTTTGTGGTTACTAACTTCATATGTTTCATTTTTAATATTGCTATATTAATTTTCTTTTGGTATCTTATGGTCTCATACTTGTTTTGTTTGGCACTCATGTACATTACCTTGTAGAGAAAAAAAAAAAAAAAGAAGATGAGTTGGCATTCATTGGACAAAACTATTCTTTTCGACTTTTCTCAACTAGAAAGATCTTTTCTTTTCCCTTTTTATTTTTCTTGCAGGATTTATTAGTTGAGTGTTGTTGTTGTTCATAATTATACTGAATAGGTTTATGGTTTGTGTGTGAATATGCGGGGTCATGAATTATCGTAGAATATGTCTCAAAATTAGATTTTCAGGATTCTCTTGCTGATAGGTTTTGATTGTCCTTAATCTTTAAACGTAGCTATTGGATCCAGATCAAAATTTTTGAGGGGGTTCAACGAGAAGTTTTTGGGGGGGGGGGGGGCATAGCTCTAGGCTCAACACATCGTTTTAATGGTGATGGTGATGGGACATGTTAGATGGTTGAAGCTACGAGATGGAGAGGGCCCTAGCTCTAGCCTGGCGCGAGGATGGAGGCTTGTGACGGAGGAGAAATTGCCTGGGCCCTAGTTCCACGATTGCAGCCAGGAGGCCGTAGCCCGTAGTTTGTAGGTCACTAAGCGACAAGCGACGAGTCAGCCCAGCAAGCCGAGACAAGTGGGTGGGGTTCATGGAGTGCAACTGTTTTCTTGACCGATGAAGGCCTGTTGGAGTCGGGTCGCGTGTGTTGGGGGGTATTTGGTGCAAGAAGCCTTCACACAGAATCTATGAGAACGTTTATATAATAAAATAACACGGAAGACGCGAATATCAAAAAGAAAAGAAAAGAAAAGAAAAGAGACGCCAGCCTCTCCGTCCAACAGACCGCATAGATTGATTTTCAAAGTGGTGCCGAGGAGGAAAAGAATTCGAAAGTAAGGACGAGAGACGAGAGACGAGCAATCTTTGGCATTGACGCACGAAGGATGACTTTCACACTGTATAAGCTCAAAAAAAAAAAAAAAAGAAGAAGAAGAAAAGAGGAGCAATTACAATTATTTTTCTTCATTTTTTGTTACACGATGATATAATTAACTGCCAACAGTTATAATTGCATGGGGTCGTACACTCCAATTTTCCTTTTCAGTATCGTCCCAACTTCTTGGAAATCGGAAACAATTACCGAGCATGCTTTGGAATGCGTGCAAGTCACTCCATTCCGTTGTCTTCCCTTCAAGAAGGGGTCATCAAACATTCGGAAAAGCTCCGACGTTTGATCATATAATCCATCACTTCTGGCCTTTTTTCCTCGATATCATTGGACGCAATATCCCCCCCACCCCACCCCTCGTAATGGTGCCCAATTTGGACCTAATCCTCCTTGCATGCCTCCATGGATCCTTCGTTTCTTGTGTTTTACTCCTCTTCATCTTCGCCATCCTCAATGCCCTGTTACTGGCATTCATCCTCGGACTGTTCTTCATTGTTGTAATCGACGTACACCATGTATTGTCTCTCTCTTCCCGGCATGTCATTATTCCGTCCCTGAAGGAAAATGTTACGCTGGGTTTCATTTCACTCCTCTGTATGCTGACGACGCTTGCCCTTCACGTCTTATCGGTTTCAAAACCTCCGTTTCTACGCATGCTTTCTGAAGTCAAGGTGAGGGCTCAACGTGTTGTGTATCGCATCCAGGCGACAGTGCTTGCCAAGGCTTGAAGATCGTGATCCTCTTCTACTCGTGTTTGCTCTAAATTTGCCACTCGTGCGACCGGCTCAGCGGAAATGCTCCGTCAAAGGTTCTGGCTTTCTTTGTTCTCGACAATTAGTTTCTGTAGTATTTGAATAGGAAAAGGTATGGTTCATTGCTTCGTTGTCTGTATGCATCAGGATTACCTCGTTATCTGTATTCTTGGGATCATAGATTCTCTGGCAAATGCTTCCCAACCTGGACATAGGCAATCAATTTCATATTGGACATACAAGACGATACTAATTTCCTTCTTGTACATCTCCTGGGTTTTTCTCGCAAGCAGTAAATGCCAAAGCAAAGAAAATCCGCGACATCGTACATGTCTTCCATTAATTTGGAATGGTAAATTTGAAATCCTCAATAAACAACACTGTGATGCAGTACGGATTGAGAAGAATATATATATATATAGATGATTCTTCTCAACCTAATGACAACTGGAAGAATTTGTTCAAATAATTACAAACCAACACAGGAATGAATATAAAAGACTGATACTGTCAAGCACCAAGGTACTTTCATCTTGATGCAGAATCCCAGATATAGATGATTGCCAAAGAATGCATCTAAAGTCGATTCACAACATATAACTGTAGGACCATATAAACATCCTTATAGGTTTGTAACAATTTACGAAATCATGCTGCAATGAAATCAGAGGCAATTACTCACAAACTCTCTATTCAGTGTTCTTTGGAAACTTTCTGATTCCGTGACTCCGGGCTAGCAGCAGATAAGAGGGAAGAAAAATGAGGAATGATGGATGTCAATCCCAAACCAAGCAAATACTAATATCGCACCCCACCAAGCTTTGTGTGGAATGCCCCCACAATAATTCGTCACAAACTGCCACGCACAGTGCAAACAGAATATAAAAGAAATCAAAACGGACACGGTGAAAGACAGCGAATTGCATTGATTTTGTGAGAAATGCAAAAATGGGAAACCACGGAGAATAAATAAAAAATAAAAAACTATATATGAATTGGATTGCAGACGATAAAATGGTATGGTGCCGACAATAGGTAACATGGTTACCCATATTGTACATGATCCCCTGACTTTCTGGCACAGGTGGGATTGTAACAAACCCTTCAACCTCCATGGTCATCAGAACATAAAAATTTACCGTGGATCAGAAAACCAAACTCATAGCCAGAACATAAAACATGGTCGAACTTTGCTCAAATGCGTACGCATTGAAATCTTTTAGTAACATCAGCACACCTGAGTGCTATTGAGATTGTTGGTCTTGAAAATCAACTTCTCATTAGTCTCCTTGCTGGGTCCATCCACGAGTCTGAATCATCTCTTCAATCTTAGTGCAAATCTAGCAGGTATCTATCATTCACCAGGCGGGAGATTAAGGCTTCAAAATCAAAATGAGACGGCAGATAGAAACAATTAATAATAATAATAATAATAATAATAATAATAATGGATAATTAAAAAAAAAAGGGCAGATACATACAGAAGCTGGATATCTTTGGCTTCATACCAAGTATATGATTCGAGCCCTTGGAGAACATACCAGCGATAACCGATTTGCAGTGGAAAAAATAAAACAAGACAAAACATTCAAATCAAGTGATGAGCCTTGTTTCTGTTGTTTTGAGCATACTATACCCTACATACTCAGAAGTCATAGTTGGGCTGCTGGGAATACGAAGTAGAATCAGCAGAAGAGGGAGAGCATAGGGCTGCATCAAGGAAACTACTCTTTAATCGTTTTGTTCAAACTCCAACCGATTGACCCAAGAATAACGGCTTAAGATTCTGATAAACAATCCCCCAGATTTTGTGTAGTTGTGAGCAAATGATGACGTCTTGGACAATGAAAAAGGGACCTGAAAAGCTTCCCCATTTAACAACTACCCAGCTCTGGGCACTAGAGACAATGTTCTCCTTATAGAAGCCATCCCAACAAATCCAAGAGAATTACATCACACCTTGAGATTAACCTCCTTAAAATCCTAATCTCATATTGCTACTACCTCAAGAATATCCAAATCAGTTGCAGTTCCATAATCCTTCTATTAATTACCATAGATATATATTGATGAGCTGTCCTGCTTCCTCGTCCAGAGCCAATTTGAACAATATATTGGCCAGATGTCATTCGAAGTACACTAATACGTTAATTACATAGAAACTCAACTACATAAACTGGCCAACAAAATGCTGCAAATGTCACATACAAAAGACCACCAAATTATCTTTAAAAAATTAAAAAAAGCAACTTTCTCCTCTGACTTAACAAGAACCCAACTTGACAAGAGGAGAAAATTGGAGTTAAGAGATTAACTGACGACACATAAGATATATATGAGGAACCAAGAACTATAGATTTACATATAGACATACTGATCATTGAGAAGTAGTTTGGTATTAAAATATTGATTTTATTGGTTGTATATACAATAAAAAGTCTACTACTTGATACATTTTTATACATGCCAAAGGTGGTGTATTCTAGAGAAATTAAGTTATCTTTATATAAATATAGTTTGATATTATTTTATGTATAAACCTGTTATGAATATTGAGTTAGTTTTGGGTGGATTTTTGTGTTTACTTAACTCTTCTTGTTTATCCCATATCAATTTGATATTAGAACAAATCTCAATCCAAAAATACCACACCAAGCATCCTAATCTTGTTTTTATTGCCACCTTTGAGCTAACAGCTTCATATAAAAAGTCTTCAAATCCATTTTTACCTATTACTATTACTGTCTTGTTGGACAACCACCTTTGCCCCCATATGTCGCAGTATATTGGTATCAGTCTATCTTCATCAAATGAAATCCATAGCATTAAGGACATCTTTATTTGATTTATTGTTTCTAATTGTCAATGTACTCTATTAATCTTTGCTATCTCTCTCGTTAGAGCAATCGTAGCCATCAACTTGTTATTTGGGTGGAACGTTAAAGTCCTCTTTTGATATCTTTAATTTAATTTTTATTATTTATAGTTTAGTCCAAAAGAAAAGAGTTAGAAAAAAGTTTTTAAAAAAGTGGTCAAAAAAATTATTTGTCTACCTTAGTCTTTAGGTTTTGTTGAGTTTTGTTTCATATAAAATAAACAAGCAATAGGTGTCATTTACATATTGTTTCTAGAGTTTTAACGAGTGATAAAAAAAATAAAAAACAAAATTATCATGAATGACACTATAAAACAAATTATTCTTCCAACCACTCGATCATACATTAACTTTATAAGATCAAATATCACTTATATGAGAAATTTGATTGCATAGATGAATAATAAAATGGATTTAATCTTGAAATATTTGGGCATTATACCAATAAATATATAAAAAGATTATAAGTCTATGCAATTCAAGTGACTTTTCATTATACTGATAAATCTATTTTCACTCAAATTTCAAAGTTACCAAATGATCTTGTACATCTTGTACACAGGGTATCTTACTTATTACAATCAAAATTATTAGATGAAGTTAATATGATTATTGATAGGACAACAAATCTAAAGTGATCTAAATAAGTTAAGATAAATCAATGGTGAAGAATAATAAATAAGAATTTTTATTATTTAATAAATTATTATTATTTTATATGTATATTAATATTTTAAACTTTATTATATTAAATATTTTTTTATTTAAAAATATTATATTATTGTTTTGTTTTGAGTAAAGGAAGTCTTCATGTTGTTTCTAGTGTATATGGTGAGGTTATTTGGAGGAAGGATTTATGGATTATAGGTTTGATTACTTTTTTTTTGGTTAGTTACTATTTTCAAACATTTATTGTGGCCTTAATGTTTTTTTTTATCACCTTAATTGTGAAGATCATAATACCCTTGCTTTATTGCTGCAAATTGGTTTCAAAAATCTTGTTAATTACTTTTCCCGCTAATTTAATGATAGTTATAACAGTAGTGGCTATAGTAATTATAACAGTTATGCAACTAGTTTTAGAGGCCTCTCCAATAAATGTTTTTTTAAATTTAATTTTGTTATAATGATGAGTTAATTTGAAATTTGAAATATTTTGAATTGAAATCAAATAATTATGCAATGTTTGGTTTAAATTCAAATTATGTTTTTAAAATTTTGTACTTTGTTTATTAAAAAGTCATTGTTATATGTATGAACTTTGAAATGAAAGAATGTAAACCTCTTTCTATTTAGTTTTTTAACCCTGCCAATGTATCTCTATTTATATTGAGTTTTTCTTAGTTATATCCATTAATGTTTCTCTTGAATTGAACAAAAAAAGAAAAACAATTGTAACCCTTCTGTAAAAAAAAAAAAAACTAACATACATACACATACATTATTTACAACCAGTACTTATTTGCCCAACTTTTTGACTGAGAAATACAAAATTCCTTCAAATTGGCATTAAAGTAGGTTATATACTATATACTTGACAAAACCTTTTTTCAAAGAAATTAACCAACCCTTTAAAAGATAGACCTTTGTAAAAATTTACCAAAACCTCAGTCACTTTCTTACAAATGATCTCTTTTAGTTTTTCTCCTATTCTTCCTCCTAAATTCAATGAGGAAAATTATCCTTAATAGATAGTAATAATGAAAGCCTACCTTAAAGCGTATAATTTGTGAGAAGTCACTGAGAATGGTATTAAACCACCTCTTTTGACTGTAAATCCATCATTAGTACAGATAAAACAGCATAATTAGTATATAGCCAAGCACTACAAGGTTTTAACATGCATCTATCTAGTTGTGTTTGAAATTATTTTTAATAGGATTATGGCCTATAAACAACTAACGATGCATGAAATAGGTTAAAGGAAGAGTTTTTTTGTAATAAAAAAAACCAGAAATATACAACTCCTAAACCTTAAAAGAGAATTTGAGCTTTTGAGAATAAAGGAGGCAAAAACCATAAGGGAGTATATAGATAAACTCTTGACAATAGTTAATTAGATTAAGATGTCAAGAGAGGACTTTCCAAATAGGAGTATTGTATAAAAAATTTTTGGTGAGTATTTCATAAAGGTTTGAGGCAAAAATCTTCTCACTTAAAGTCTCTAAAGACTTTGCCACCATAAGTCTCCAAAAATTACTTAATTCTCTTTAAGCTTAAAAATAAAAAAGGCACTTAAGGTAAAATGAAAGTATTAAAAATGTCTTTCCTATGAAACTTCAAAAAAAGCCCCTCCCCCCCAAAAAAATGAGGCAACAAAGAAAACAAGAAAAGAAAACAGAGGAGCACATCAGGTTAGGAGGAAAAAAGTAGTATCTACCATGTAATCATTGTAGGAAAATAAGTCATCCTTATAGGAATTATTGAAAAAGGCCTGATCTTGTGTGTAAAATTTGTAACAAGAAAGGGTATACAGAAAGGATTTCTTGGCATAAAGGGAAGCAATAACAGTAGTCTCAACAACCTCAGCAAACGTAAGTAGCTAATAAGGAGCAATTTTTTAAGGAACAACTATTTACTACAACAGTCAATTCCACTAATGCTAGGAATAACACGTGGCTAGTTAACAGTGGTTGTACAAACCACATGTCAACTAATTTGTAGTTGTTCAAGAATTTTGATAAATTTTGCATTACTAAAGTAAGGATGGACAATGGTGCTTTGATCTAAATAGAAGGAAAATGCTATGTAGTTATTCATACCAAGAAAGGTATTAAATTTATACCAAATGTCTTGTATGTGCTTACTGTAAGCTACAATTTACTTAGTGTAAAATGATTACTAGAGAAAGGATACACCTCAGTCTTTAAAGATAGACTTATATCATCTCAAATGCCAAAGGTACCTTCTTAGTCATGGTACCTATGTATGAAAAAACTTTTCAATTAAAGGGAGATAAAACACAACATTTTGCTTTGGCTACTAATAAATACTATGACTTGGCATAAAAAGCTAGGTCATATAAACTTTACTATTTTGAATAAGACATAAATTATAGCAATGGTGTATGATATGCTAGAGATTACAGAATATAACTTAACTTATGAGACTTGTCAACTAAGTAAACAGATTGGG
This sequence comes from Ceriops tagal, assembly GCA_021533255.1. Taxonomy (NCBI): domain Eukaryota; kingdom Viridiplantae; phylum Streptophyta; class Magnoliopsida; order Malpighiales; family Rhizophoraceae; genus Ceriops; species Ceriops tagal. The sequence goes on from CM038596.1 coordinate 8,644,015, forward strand.
CTTTCATTTGTGACTATATAATCAAAAGCTAAGGAGAAGCTATAACTTCTTCATAATGACCTTTATAGCATCATAAGTCACTAAGAGAAAGTAAATATTATGTTATCTTTATAGATGACCTATTCATGTTTACTTGGATTTTCTTCCATAAATAGAAGTCAATAGTGCTAAGTGTTTTCAATCAATTTAAGACTTGAATTGAGAAGCAGTTTAGCTATTATATTAAAGCAATTTAGTAAGACAATGGCTTAGAATATACTTATGAGACATTTAAGCAAATCTATAAAGACTTTAATATCTAGTAATAACTAAGTACTCTTTACTGACCCCAACCAAATGGGGTAAGTAAAAGGAAAAACAGAACTATAGTTGCTATAACTAAGTGCTTATTGATAAAGAAGGGATTCCTAAAGTCTTTTTAAATTAAGGCAGTAGCCACTTTAGTATACCTACTGAGCAAGTAACTTACTAAGGCTTTAATGAATTTTACACCATTTGAGTGCTGGTTTAGCTGCAAGCCTTCTCTAGCATATCTCAAGGTGTTTGGATGCTTATGTTACACCTACGTTCCCTAAGTAAGGAGGAAAGAATTAGATTCAAAGGCCTTAGTGATTATATTTATTGGTTATACTAACACAACACATATATATAAGGTATATAATCCTATTACCAACAAAATATCTGTAAGTAGAGATTAAGGTTTGATGAATCACTAAGATGGAATTGGTAAAAAGTTATAACCAAGTCAGATGTGAATTGGACATCAAGTTAACAAATATAACCTATATACTAGAAATCTAAATCTTTTGAAGAAGAGAATATTGACAATCCACCTATCAAAGGTACTAAGTCTCTCTTTAATGTGTATGAAAGATGCAATCTCTTAAAACTAATAAGTTATAAAGAGGCAACAAGTATACCTAGCTAGAAAGCTTCAATGTATAAGGAGCTTTAGGCCTTGGAAAGGAATAATACATGGATCTTGGTACCTAAGCCCAAAGACAAACACGTCATAGGAGCAAAATGGATATATAGAGTCAAAATGAATGCTGATAGTAACTTGCATAAACCTAAGGTCAGCTTAGCAGCCAAAGGATTCACAGTAGGTAAAAGTGGACTATTTTGATAATTTTGCTCTAGTGGCAAGATTTGACACTATCAAGCTTCTCTTGGTTGTTGCAATGGATGGTACATTAAATGGATGTCAAATCTATATCCCTAAATGATGAGGTATAAAAAGAGATTTATCTTGAGCAACCATCTAATTTTGCTTCACTTGGTAATGAAAATAAAATGTGTTTACTTAAAAAGGTTCTTTATAGGCTGAAATAAGCCCTTAGAGCTTAATATGGAAAAATCCATTCTCATTTGCTCAAGATTGGCTTCACTAAAAGTATGACAGAACCAACCTTTTATACAAAGGCAGAAGCAGCACACAATATCTACATATCTTTTTATGTAAATGATTTCATGATTATTAAAGATAGTCATAATCATGTATAATATGTTAAAACTAAATTAAAGAAATAATTTGAAATAATAGATCTAGGGAAGATGAAGTACTTCCTAGGGTTGCAGATTCATCAATCCAAAGATGGCATACTTATCACTTAAGAAAAATATGTTATGCAAATTCTAAAAAAATTTCATATGTTACACTACAAAGAGGTCCCTACACCACTTGCATTAGGTTATAAACTTTTAAAAGAAGATGCTTCACCAAAGACAGATGCAACATAATATAGAAGTCTCATTAGATACAACATATGTTTCTAGTAAGCATGTTATTTAGGTTCACACAAAGCCCATCAGAATTGCACTATAAAGCTACTAAAAGAGTGGTGAGGTACATTAAAGGCATACCTCAATTTGAATTCATGTTTAACAATACAAGGAAACTTAAATTAATGAGATATACAGACAGTGATTAGGTTAGATCAAGTGAAGATATAAAAAGTAAATCTAGGTATGCTTTCTCACTTGGCTAAGCTATTTTTGGTTAGAGTTCAAAGAAGTAGCTAATTGTAGCTCAATCCATAGTTGAAACAGAATATATAACACTAGCCTTAGCTATAAACCAAGCCATATGAATTAGAAAGATTATAAATCTGTCCTTTTGTTTGGAGCAAAAGGAGGCAACCATCATTTGCTATGACAACAAAGCTATTATTGCTATTTCCAAAAACTTAGTAATACATGAAAGGACCAAACACTTTAATATTAAACTGCATTTTGTGAGGCAAATGCAGGAAGAGTAGCAAGTTGAATTGAAGTATTGTGCCCCTAAGGAACAACTTGCAAATATCTTCACTAAAAGTTTGTAGAAAGACAGACTCATAGAATTGAGGAGAAAGCTCGAAATGCAAGGCAGCAACACTAAGGAGTAAAAATCATGTTACCCCTACCTTGTTGCTGCAAATTAACTTCAAAAAGCCTATTAATTGTTTTTCTTACCAATTCAGTGACAATTATAACAGTTGATAGTTATGATAGTTATATAACTAGCTTTATAGGCCTCTCCAGTAAACATTTTTTGAATTTAAATGCCAAAAATGCCAAGTTGCAAGCCTCTTTCTGTTCAGTTTTCTAGCCCTACCAACGTGCCTCTATTTCTATTAAGTTTTTCCTACTTATATGCATTTATGTTACTTTTGAATTAGACATGAAGAGAAAACAACTGCAACCCTTTTGTTAAAAAAAAAAAAAACAGCACTCACACACATACATACATGGTCTGCAACTAGCTCCTGTTTGTCCAGCTTCTTGACTGAGAAACACAAAATTCTTTCATGTTGCAGTTTCATGATCAAGCAAGTAATTCAGCCTATTGGCGCTGATTTTACATATGTGTTTGGATTTGTTGGCTCATCCAAGCTCGATGCGTACCAAATAAATGCCAGAAATGGTTAGATACTGGAACACGAAAGTACAGCCTTTTCCGGTGATCCTTCGGAGGAATTATCTTTAGTTTCAAGTGACACGCTTGTTGTGCTGGATTCAACTGGCTCGACTCTTATAACAGTTAGCTTTCAGGATCGAGAAATAAACATTCACAATACTTACATCACAGATCTGTTCGAGGATTTCTTGGGGTCAGCAGTCTTGCTGCCTTCGAAACTTTCTGGCTTGTTTGCTGTCAAAATGAATGGGCTGACAGTATTTGTAAGAGTGACAGGCCAAGGCAACTTAGAGATGTTGGATGAAATCAATAGAGGAGTAGCTGTTAGTGATTCACTCTTTTTCTCAGAGGACCAGGAAGCGCATGCGCTAGTTCAGCATGTAGGAAATGACATTCATTTGATTGTGGAGGGTTGTCATCATTGGCATAGTGGTTTGCTTAAGGAGACCATTAAGATGGACCATCAAAGAGGGCATGTTCATAAGGTTTTCATAAATAATTATGTCCGGACAGACAGGTCACACGGATTTAAGGCCTTGATTGTCATGGAAGATCATTCACTATTGCTGGTACAACAAGGTGAGGTTGTCTGGCGTAGGGAGGACGGCCTTGCCTCTATAATTGATGTAACCACATCTGAACTTCCTGTGGAAAAGAAAGGTGTATCCATTGTAAAAGTGTGACAGAGCCACTTTGAATGGCTTCAGGTATTACCTTCTAGTTATTTTAGAAACATTAAGGTGGCTTTGCAGAAACGAAAGTTGTGAAATCTCTACAAATTTAATGAAGAAAAATGAAAGGAATTGATTGCATATGACTAAATATTTTGCTCTTTACTTCTCCCTTGATCTCTTGCATGATAATTGGGAGGGAAAACGGAGGGGATGGACATATTTGAGAGGTATAAAAGCAACCTTCTTCTCCTTTGCATTACTTATTTCCCTCATTTTGCACTCTATTTTGAAACAAAAAGGACTTATTTGCCCTTTTTAGATCTTCACCAAATTTCTTGATAATCTTTTTCTTCCTTTTTCTTATACACTTAGATGTGCAAATGGGTTTGAGAAGTGGAATACTGTCATTAGATCATTGTAAGTCCAGTGACATGAAATTATACTTAGAAAAGCTTTTGGTTTCTTTTGATTGGGAATTCATAATTTCTTACATTGTCATAAAATCCTGTATGATCTCAAGCATTCTGGATACTCCGTCGCAATCAAAATAATCAATCTTTTAAAGGAATGCTTGATTGCATGTACCCAACCATGTATTTGACAGGTTTTAACTCTGGTTCTTCTATACACTCAAAGGCTTTGATGCTGATCAAGAAGACTATTTGAATTCCATCCTCTGCACAAAGAAAAGAAAAAGGGAAAAGGAGAGAGATGCTCCTGTTTTTTGGGATACTACTCAGTCAAATATGATTCTAACCACATCATCGCATTGCCATTCACAGATTCAATTGAACAACGTCTCCATCTAATAGTAGATTTTGATGGACAGACACACGTCTATCCAAGAACCCCCAGGGCTCTTGATATTTTTCAACGTGAATTCTCAAAGATTTACTGGTATTCCGTAGATCCTGGTAATGGCATTTTTCAAGGACATGCATTGAAGAGCAATTGCAGAGGTGAAGTAGCAGATGAATTTTGCTTTGACACCAGGCATAGCTGGTTGATAATATTCCCATTTGAGTCTCAAAGGATAATCACAACAATATCTAGAAAATTGATTGAGGTTATTCTCTCTCACACACACATTTTTTACGATTTAGTGCTGGCAACTAAATTTGGTATTAAGGCTTTGTTGTTGTTGTTGTAGATTCGGTGGCAGGAAAATACAGAGGAATGGAAATAGGGGGGCAAATAGGGGTGGATGTAGCTATAAGGTAGTGGGGGCAATTGCCAACGGAAACACAGAAAGCCTTTTAATTGGAATTTGGAGGCAAGCTGGCAGGCTTGCATTATTGTCCCAATTTGCATTGTAGCTGTACTTTTCTTTATAATCAGATCAGTCGTTGAAAAAACAAAAGATATTCCTCCCAATAAAAATTTTGTCCCCAACATTTTTCTGGTAGATGAATACGTTTTGTGCACAAATATGAACCATTTCACCTCGTTTATGGACCATCATCCGAATTATACTGTTTAATATGCTTGCTGGATGTGGTTTCAATTGCTAGCCCATATGTATGGACTTACATAATTATATCATGAGTGTTTTGCTAAACTAATAATTGCAAAGTTTTTGCAATTTATGGCCGCTAGCTGCATTCTCTGTAATGGTTTTCTTTCTCTAATAGAGTTTGTGGATAGGTTACCAATGCTATGCATTGTGAGATTTATTTATTTATTTATTGTTGGTAATGTCAATGTTGAGACTTGAATCCAGGGCCAAAATGTCTCGAGTCTCAACTTTAACAATCATCTAAAGCTTACGTTCCCAGTTTTATTGATCGATGCTGACTCAACGTTTTTTTTTTTTTTTCCCTCCATTCAGGTGGTTCATACTCAAGCAAATGTTACGGCAGATCAAGATGTAATGTACAAACATGTATCACAAAATTTAATTTTTCTAGCCATTGTTGCCTGAAAAGCCATTGAGTCAGCAACTCTAGAGGAATCATACTTGACTGTATATCTGATTGATACAGTAACTTGCCGTATATTGCATCGGATGAGTTGTTATGCTTCACAGGTTTCTGTTCATGCTGTAAGTTTCCTGTTTATGATGTAATCTTTTTTTTTTTTTTTTTTGGTCCATCCGAAGACCCACTGGGCTATAAACTACACAAAGGGATAGCTTTCCCCTTTTCCATAAATACCAGATGCCCCTTCCATCATTTAAATCTGAGACCTCCAAGATGGATAACCACTGGGTCCTGCGGTGTCCCCAAAGGGACTTCATGGTGTGATTTTGCCCCGATGTTCTGAGGTTGAATGACAAACAATGCTTATGGTTTTTGCATTTTCCAGGTTGTGGGTGAAAACTTTGTAGTCTACCATTATTTTTAATCTTAGAGCGCACGATAAAAGATGTCAGTTATTGAAATATACGACCAGTCTTGAGTGGTAAGTGTGCGAACTTAAGTTACTTACGCAGCAATGGTGTATTTTCTTTCTAAATTGTTTGATCTTTTGCAAATTGAATATAAGATAACAGAGATGTTTAGAAGCCTGTTCTTGGAAAGCATAATCTTACTTCAGCCATTTCTTCGTACTCTCGACCAGATGTGATAACAAAGCCTCGATCTTACCTTTTCACTCATTTTGTCAAAGCAATAGCAATTACAACAACTGAGAAGGGTATAACACCTAAGCAGTTTCTTATTGGTACAATTGGTGGTAAGGCTTGTTATAGTTTTACAAGTGGCTGGGATTCTAAATTTTCCTTCTGTCTTGCTTTCTTTTCTAAATGTTAATTTCCTTCAGTTATTCATTGTCCTACTGCTATAATTTGTGCTTGAGCATGACACCAGGCTTTATATGTGCACTGAAATTAAATAATTATTTGACTGATTTTGGCTTTTGATAAACGTTTCTTGGATTCTTGTCGATCACTTAATCCTACACAAGCAGAGCAGGAAGAAGGAATCCTCAGGTTAGTTGCCGTGTATGTTCATTAGAACCAAAAACTCACCGGTTGTTCGGTCGTGTGTCTCCAATTATCTTTGGGAAAATGACCAAGAGCTGAAAACCACTTATCTCAGATGCATAATTTTTTGATTTTCTTTTAATTTTTGTTTGTGGCTTTGTGCCTCCAAACTTCATGAAATTTCGGCTTATGGGTGCAGCAGCTTAAGAATTCTGAGTGTAATTGCAGTAAAAAAGCTTATTGCGAGGGAGGCATAAGTGCATCTAGCTTATTTATCTTGCTTTAGAATTGTGATGTATCTAGTTTGTGACATTGTGGGTGTACAATTGAATCTGAATTTTTGGTCTTCGCCTAAATAAGAGGAAGAGATTGAGATACGTGTCAATTTATGACACACGCATGATGGCTTCACTCGAAATTTTTTTTGGTTCGTCCAAGAAATGAACTATGATAATGTAATGTAACATCTAGAAGCAGCCGTTTTGCATATACTTTGTGTTGAGATAGGGCTTTGGCTCGTAGCTTTTATGCAAGTATTAGTTGCCCACTGAACTCAAATCAAACACACGAAATTTGAACATATGCACAGGCACGCTCTTGTCTGTGCATGGACATATGGCACGTCTGAGTTTGCAAATGCCCATATTTGTGTGCATAAGATTAGTTAGGATCAAGCTCAACCTAAACAACTTGAGAGTTGTTTTGATGAATGAATGATGGGCTGCTAATTTATGCAAAAGCTTCTGCTGTTAATTATCTTTTCTACCCGCTCTCTCTTTCTCTGTTCTTTAACCGTTTGTTGCGCAAACTGACTTGAAATTAAATTTATGCAGCTAGGCTGGAGTCGACCATCCTTGTTTTTGCATATGGGGGTGGACCTATTTCTCACTCAACGTGCACCCTCAAGGGCATATGATTCTCTTACAGAGGATTTTAGCCAATGCCCTCTTGCTCATAACTATGATTGCGCTTGTTGCAGCAATTTTTGTCGCGTGGGTTTTGTCTCGTAGGAAAGAATAAGGGATAGATAAGTGGAGGTGAGAATTGATCTCCTGTATTCTACTGAGTCCTCTTGGAGTCAGGATTCTCTCTCTTTTCTACCTTTACCCCGAGGTGCTTTTTTTTTTTTTTTGGCCAACAAATATAGGAAAGAGATACACACCAAGCTTGTAATACTTGATCTTGTAGAATGCCCTTTTCAATGGCCTTTTGTGCGTGCGTGTGTGTGTGTGTGTGTGAGTCAAAAATTACATGTCTTGAAACTCCCTTTGTCGTGAATTTGATGTCAAATCGAAAAAAGTATCGAATTTTGCTTCTGGGAAGAGTTTTCCCAACTTAAATTGATACAGCGGCTGAATGCACTTGGATCAACGACAAATAGGTATTGGTGCTTGGTGGAGTGAGTGATCATGGATGAGGGTGTGGTGTGTGAGACGGAGACCCACCAAGCACTTGGCAGCTTGGGAGCAGACTCTACTGATGTCCACAAGGCCTAGGCTTTTTGGTTTGGAGGTTTTGTTTTATATATATATATAATTTCCAAGAAGAACACCGTGTGAACGGATGGATTTGGTCAGTACTCACCAATCTGTGAGTGGGTCAACTGTGGCATAATAATTCATCATTGTACCCAGTCAAAAGATACGAAAGATCTCGTTTTTTATGGTTTTGGAGATTTCGGTGTGATCATTGTGAGTAGGCGTGACTTGTTTAGAAGGAAATCATAATTCCCAGCAACTTTTTGACAAAAATATGGTATTTACAATATCTATCTCTTTACACAGTGTAACCCAAGTCTGATAATTATATAACTCAAGCCAAAAAGGTAAAATCCTGAAGTTTCATTGTTGGGAGAGTGAGCTGGGGCTACTTGCGCTTGGCTATTCTGCCTATCCTAAATCCAATGTAAAGCTTAGCTTCCTTTTACTTTATGCACCCAAACTCACCGTTCAAGGTCTTCTTCTTTTATGATGGACAGAAAAGACTAAATTTTATTCTCTATATTGAAATGTTTTTATAATTATATTTATTTAATTTTTCAAAATTTATTCAACATATTAATTTATTAATTAAATTTAATTTACTATGTTAAAATAACTATATCAATTTTATTTTTTTAAAATCTACCAAACAAAATTAACTTATTAGTTAAATTTCATTTATATTAAATATTTTCATATTAAGTACAATTAAATGATAATAATAATAATAATAATAATTCAAATTCAATGTAATAGATGCATTTTACTTTTTTTATTTTATTAATTTTTAATTTTTTTAAATTAGAAGTTAAGTTATATCAACAAATTTAATGGCATAACAAGTGAGAGGGGAATGTATCTAGTATATAATATGTGAATTATTATTACGTGTCTACATTTAATAAAAAAAATATTCAATATTAATTAAATTTAATTATTAAACTAATTTATTGGATAGATTAAAAAAGTAAAATAAAGGATCGAATTTAACTGATAAATTAAATATATTTTAAAAAATTAAAATAACTCAAATAAGTGTAATCTTTTGAAACATAATTGCTTTACATTCTCTGTTACCTCTCATTCTTATGAAAACCTAGCCACCACTTAGTCTTACTAAGACTTGGTTGCTGCCTCCTTCTACGTTCTTTTTACTTCTTATTTTTGTGTTTTTTTTTTTTTTTTGGCTCTCGTCCCACTGTGTGTTTTCCCTTTCTTTTTTTTTTTTTTTTCCTTGATTTGCATATGATGAGAGATAAGGACGACAATGGCATACAAAGAAAACGGAGAAGAGAGCACTGACATTCATGGAGGCAACTCAACCAAAACTTGCGACAGATGACTGTGCTTTGGCATCTCTTTGATGTGTTGGACACATATTATTCTCGTATTCGATATGCTTGTATGATTTATTTTTTAAATTTTTTATTGGACATGTTATGTCCCTTCCCTCCCTTGATTTAATCCAAATCATTCAACTTAACTTGATCTAACCTAATTCGATCTGATTGCATCGATTAGACCTCTTCAAAATATTTTTGCTTTAGTGCTTCCATTTTTGTTCTATTCTATTGTAGCAGTGCTTTGTCCTTTCACTTGTGCCATTAGAAATCCCTAGAATCCACCTTAAATTTACTCATCAACATCATCCCTAACCCTTAGCCTTTTTCTATCTAGATCAATGCATTGCATTGCATTGGCATAAAACTCCCAATTTAATATGAAATTGCTCATTAATCTCATTTGGTCAACCCATTCTTGTTCCTGGGGACAATCCAATCTAGACAACACCTGATTATTGGCATCTACAATAATCTATCAAAATATTAGCAAAAATTAATCAAATTTATTGTAATCAGCACCTTTACCATACACTATTTTATATACACTAACTTGAAAACAAAGCTCATTTAATGCACATCTTTCTATTTTTCAAAGTTAAAGGAATTCTATTATACAACTACCTTCACATCAAAAATTACAATTTTTGAATTTATAGCTTTAAATAAATTTGCTATTACTATTATCTCTTTTAACCTTGCCATCATCCATGCTGCATTGTCCCCATCTCTCTCTCTTGCACATATTTCCTTTGCTATAAGTATCATTCAATCTTCCTTTCCTCTACCAGTGCACTTGAGCCTTTCACATTTCCTAACAATCACACAATGGTTTCATTGACACAATTAATAATGCTTAAATTTAGTATAAAATAAACATATGCTGTATAGAATCTTAAAATATAGTATAAAAAAAGAAGCTCAATCTGTAAACTCTATCTATTATAATCTTAAATAGTAACTCTGTGGTTTGAGAATATTTCCCAAAAAAAATAGACAACTTTTTTTTTTTTTTTTAATGTTGAATTAATATTTAGGATGATAAACAAAAGAAACACTGCACTTTGCTTTTGCAGATTTCGTATCAAGCTTAAAAGTCACAAAAAAGAACAAAAAAAAAAAAAAAAAAAAAAACCCTTCTTTCTTCTTTTCATAATAAGCTATAGGGCCTCTTTTTTTTTTATATTATATTGAAAGCTCTTTTTTTATATTCTCTGGGCATAAAGCTATTAATTTGATTGCTTTTTAAATGACTGGCCAACCCCGCGTTTTCCCACTTTCTATTGACTTTCTTGATGCAGCAAAAGCCGAGTGAGTTCCTGTGGTCGTCGGTTTGTTGCTGACATTTCAAAAATATAAATTTTTTTATATAAAAACTAATATTACTAAGCATTTGCAAAGCAAAATTATAATGGAACACAGAGAGGCCTATGACAGCTAGTCACGAACGAATGACGACTACTGGGTTGGGTTTTTTAACATGCCCACCTCAAGGTCGTTCCATCCTCCACAGCTTAATATAAAACTAAATAAACCTTACCTTAATATAAAGTATTTTTATAAGACATAAAAAATCATTTTTTTTAATACATTTCACTTCATAAAATTTTAAATTCATGGAGGAATGTAACAATAATTAAGTTGCACTAAATATTTCGTTGAGCAGATTCTGTTTGTTATATGAACACCCCCCCCCCCCCCCCCCCCCCCAAAAAAAAAAAAAAGAAAAAAGAAAAAAGAAAAATTGTTGAGTGTGATGACACCATGGGTTAGCTGCCCCATAAATTATATGTAAAATCTTCTTTCGGCGTTCGACCTAAAAGCCCAGCAATAATCCATCCAATGCCCAGAAGGACCCATACAGAAGTCGTCACGTGACGTAATAAAAATTGCACTCGTCCAAAGCAAGGTTCTCTCTCTCATTGCGCCCTGCCTGCCTCCCTGCCTGCATTTTCTTTTCTTTTCTTTTCCTTTCTTTGTCAATCCATTCCATTTATCCTGGCAGGCGTAGAAATCTGGCAATGTCCCCACTATTCATTCATTCACATATATAATTTACCTTCAAAGCATAGCTTTGATCGCATCCCCAAAAAAAAGAAGAAAAAAAAAGCCCTCCAAAAGGAGAACCCTGCAGCTGAAGCAATTCCAATACCAATACCAATTACAACTTCAACTAACAAAAAAAATAAAAATAAAAATAAAAAGATGGTTTGTGTTTGGTGGCTGCTTGGGGCCTTGCACCTACTTGTTTGGGGTCAAGCCCCGCTAACCATCCACGCCTTGCCGCCACCAGCTCCAATTCAATGCACCGGAACTGGCTGTACTCTCTATAACTCCTACGGAAAATGGAACGATCGGAGGGACTGTCTTGTGACAAACGTCACATACCCAACGACGGAAGAAGAGCTACGCCTAGCCGTGGCATATGCTAATCAAGATAATCTCCGGGTTAAAGTGGTTAGCAAGTTTTCGCACACCATCCCAAAGCTGGCCTGCCCACAACCTGGGAATTCAATACTAATCAGCACATCGAAGTATGATTCCGGTATCGAAATCGACCGGGCTAATTTAGCTGTGACAGCAGACGCTGGTGTGGGTCTACGGGATCTCATTGATAGAGTTGAGGAAGCTGGATTGAGCTTAGTGGCAGCACCATATTGGGAAGGCGTGAGTATTGGTGGACTCATTGGCACCGGAGCACATGGGAGCTCGTGGTGGGGAAAAGGTGGAGCGGTCCATGATCACGTCATTGGCCTAAGCCTTATAGTCCCGGCAACTGCAGCTAAAGGATATGCAAAAGTGCTCGCAATTGGGGCCCAAGATCCACTTCTTAATGCAGCCAAAGTGTCATTGGGAACGTTGGGTGTCATCTCCAAGGTTGGTTCTAAAGAGTCTTTTAAAGTCTTTTTTTTTTTTTTTTTTTTTCTTGAGCAAGGGTAGAGCTGGTTAATCGTAGACTTTCTCTCATATAATATGAGGTGAATTCCGGTGTCGCCGAGTCTTAGTTAAACATGTAATTGAGAACAATTTTGGGGCCGTTTCCTTTTCCTGAACGGAATTTGATTCTTTCAAATTTCATAATTTTAACGATTAGGTAAAGTTGTCGCTGGAGCCGGCATTTAAAAGAAGCATAACGTACAATTTCACTGACGACGCTCACATAGAGGACGTCTTCGTGGACCACGCCTGGAAATATGAGTTTGCTGACATTACCTGGTACCCATCCAGGAATACAGCTGTGTACAGATGCGATAACAGGGTTCCTCTAGATGTTCCCGGTGGTGGGGTATACGACTTTCTTGGATTTCGATCCAATTCTGTACTGGTGTCTCAATCAACTCGAGCAGCAGGTATAAAAATATCCGTATAAATATTTATGTCTGTAGCAATGCGTCGTAGTTCCCGTTTTAATTTTCTACTTCAATTCTATGATCTTATGTTAACCCAGAGAAATCATTGGAAAATAACCGACATGTGAAAGGCAAGTGCGGCCTTGCAGCTACGTTTGTGGGTGTTAAGAAACTAATGGCCAATGGATTGAAGAATGGCTTGATCTTCACTGGCTATCCCGTTGTCGGTCATCAGGGCAAAGTCCAAACGTCAGGTTCATGTTTGTATTCACCTACTGCGAGAATCGATACATCGTGCGCTTGGGACCCGAGATTTAAAGGGCTCTTCTTTTATGAGACAACAGCGATATTTCCTGCTTCGCGGTTTGGAGATTTTATACGAGATGTGAAAAATTTGAGAGTCGTAGCCACGGCAGATAATTTCTGTGGGGTTGACATTTATAATGGCTTCTTCATACGCTTCATCAAAGCTTCTAAGGCATATCTTGGTCAGCCTGAGGACTCGGTAGTTGTTGATTTTAACTATTACCGAGCGGATAATGCGTCGACTCCAAGATTAAACCAAGATATATGGGAAGAAGTGGAGCAGTTGGCTTTCTTCAAGCATGGGGCGAGGCCCCATTGGGCCAAGAATAGGAACCTAGCATTCTTGAACGTGCAGGCAAAGTATCCTAATTTCGGCAGGTTTATGGCAGCAAAGAAGCAATTGGACCCTCAAGGCGTGTTCTCCAGTGAATGGTCCAATGAGCTATTACTTGGAACAGAGGCTCCGAGTGCCGATGATGGCTGTGCCTTGGAAGGGCAATGCATATGTTCGGAAGACAGGCACTGCAGCCCCCAAAATGGATATCTTTGCAAACAAGGGCTTGTTTATAAAGAAGCCAGGGTCTGCAGGTATTCTCCATCGGACCTCCCCAGCCGTATAAAATAAAAGTTTTAAATTGAGAAACCTATCTCGATTGATTTGAATTCATGTATCTTGTGTTGCTTCTTCCTCTTCTACTTCCTGTTTCTCTCTTCTCTTGAGAAATTGTTGTAAACAATTTTCCACCTGTTGAAACAGACGTCGCGTGATAAATTATTTATTGGTTATACAGCCTAATGTCTTTTTAACAAGGGCTTAATTAAGGGGGGCAAGTCGGCTTGTTGCTTCCTACTAGCTCGTCTTCTTATCCTTCTTAGGGTGTCTCTCCTTTATTGAAGGATACCCTTCTTTTTCTTCACAAGAAAGCAGTCTAATTGAAGCCTATTACTCCAATAATTATTGTTTTAATAATGTAATTGACGAAGAACGACTAGAGCTGGGGGAGTGGGCGCAATTGCCCCCACTCTCATTCCCTCTCTCTCTCTCTCTCTCTCTCTATATATATATATATATATATATATATATAAGTTGTCCCTGCTAAAATGTTTTTCTTGATCTATCTCGGAGAGTTGTTGGGACTGGGACGTCAAGTTACAGTGACAGGACTTCTATCGTCTCCATGAGAGAATGCGGAGTTAAGGTTGGTTTCACGAGAAATTAATTAAAGGGAAGCGACAAAGAATACAGACATTTTCGCCGCTCCTGTCTAGTTCAACTGATTAGTCACTAGTTACCAGTAGTTTATAGCATAAGATGTTGTTCCACGAGCAAATGGAAAATTTATCAGATGCTGAAATTTCTCTACTTGCGACCATATCCCACTTCAGGGGCATTTAATGTGGAGAGAATTTGCTTGTGGTAGCATGCAATGTGTTTTTTTTTTTTTTTGAATAGAAATGTAATGTTCGTTTCAACTTCTAGTTTTTAATCTTCTTCGGACAATTAATTAATAACGTGATACTAAGCAATAACCATGTAATTGGGTTCGATTCTCACTCAACAAATTAAACTAAAGAAACATGTATTACCAAGATTTTGATCTTTTCTAAAATATTTCATAAGTAAAATCTTGAATGCACAAAGTTTCTGTCTGTTGTTATACTCATTTCGAGAGAGAGATAAACTCGATTAACCCGAGAATATTAAGAATAAAAAACTGTAACACATATTATATCGTAGCAAGAAGACCAGAATCATATAAAATTGTTCTCGGCGACCAAGAAGTCACATGCTGTCTGCCTACGAATTCGACGACATTATTAGCCTACAATTTAAGCAACTACCTATGTAATCTGTTTGTTTTCATTGGGATGACTATCTCTCTTTATACTAATTAGTAATTAAAGGCCTAGTGTCACAGGTGGACACTGTTCATCAAGGAAGAGGGGGATGCGGATACTGTTCATCCCAATAAGTTGTCTTTTAGTAATGGTAATGGTATGGTAAAGGAGATGGGCAACTGGATTGATGGACAATGGACTTGGAAATTGCATTGGAGGATCAACAGGATGGCTGTGATGAACAGGATGAAAACAAGGACTGCCCTTCTTCGTATAGGCTTGTTGGATTCTGATAAACGTCCTATGTGCCTTCTGTGGCTCTGAAACTGAAACGACTCATCTTCTCATCTCATGTCCTTATACATGGAGATTATGGAGCTCAATTGCAGCACGGTGATGGTTCGTGCCAAATTCAATGTCGGATCTTTACATGCAACAGGTAAGCCTTGTCCATGTATTTGGACAACCCAAACGGAAGACACGTTCGGATTTGGTGTTAATGAAGCTTGACTTCTGGCTCAAATGGAAAAATGCAACGCTACCTGCCTGCTTATGACCAACCATTGGACCCCTAAGCCACCTGGTCGACCTCGGACACCCCTTTGGCTCGTGTC
This sequence comes from Ceriops tagal, assembly GCA_021533255.1. NCBI lineage: Eukaryota > Viridiplantae > Streptophyta > Magnoliopsida > Malpighiales > Rhizophoraceae > Ceriops > Ceriops tagal. The sequence goes on from CM038596.1 coordinate 8,659,441, forward strand.
CTAATGTGGAATGTAGATGGTTCAGCCAAGGGGAAGCCTGGCCCTACAGGTATTAGAGGAGTCTCAAGGGACAGCAATGGATGCTTCCTGTGCTTAATTTCTTGTTGAGTGGGTGTTTTACATTTCAATCATGCTAAGCTTCCTGCAATCCTAAGAGTTATGGAGCTCTCTTCCCCTAACATAAATTCTGTGCAAAGAAACCTCATCTTGAAATGAGACTCTTCCGTTGCACTAGCCTGGCCGGATAATGAAGGATTGCGTCCCTGGAAGTTGAGAAAGGAATTCAGCGAGATGTCAAGCTATCTCCAAGGCAAGACAAATTGGATTTTCAAGCTTACCAACAGAAGCGTCAATTGCATAGCTGATTGATTACCAAAGCATGGAGCAACAAGGCAAAATAACCTCATTGCTCGCTCGTAATACTCTCTACTTTGTTGTCTAAGTTAGCACTAGATGCTGATTGCCACGAAGGGGGTCAGGTGCTTATTTTCTTTGCCTAGGCTTCTTTTCCTTGGTAAAACTTACAAATGGATATAAATGTAACATTTACTACTTTTAATAAAAGCTTCCCATTTATTTATTTATTTATTTATTTTTAATAAAAGCATGCACGATCCAATTCCACCGCTAACAATCATTGCAGATATAGTAATTTGACGAGTATCCCTTCTTTCTTTTTGGGAACAAACATGCATGATCCAATATTGTCTCGCATACGTAAGCCAACCGTGTAAAAAAAAAAAAAAAAAAAGAGATGCTGGAGCGTCAAAACGGAAGACGTGGACCATCCTTCCTAGGCCACCAGCTATTCTTTGCATGCAAAAACTAGTTTTTTTTTTTATGTGCTTTTCTACGGTAAAAAAAAAAAAATTGCATAAAAAAAAAATAGCACTCGATTGATATGTGGCTAACTATGATGTCAATTGGCTCAGAGTTGTTCGTCCATATGGATTCAATTAGCTACTGATCAATTCTGCTTCTGTCATTACTACAATGGATGATTCAATTTATACATTTTGCTCTAATGTCGTTCATATGAAAAGGGAAAAAAAATAATGATAATAAACAAAAAGATCAGAAGCTTACTTTCTTTTCTTTCGATTAAAATCTTTTCCTAATTCTAATCACCCATGTTTAGTCTAGTGACAAAAACAAAATTAAATTATATGATTTGAACATCTAATCTCAAATTCAATTCCCTCTAAATACATTTTATGATTTAAACGAGAAAGTGCAGCAATAGTATATCATGCTTAAAAATCTTGAGTTTTACAATAAACTTTAATGAGACTTTTAGTTGGTGGACAGTACATTTCTCTGAACATGTACGGGATGATGAGAATCTCTCACTTTTTTCATTCTCTTCGATCTTTGTTTATTATAATTATAATAACAGACCCCAAAAAAAAAAAAAAAAAAATAAAAAAACCAAGTATCCCTTTGTAATTTAAATTGGGTTTTTAATTCCTTTTTATCAAATAATTCATTTTTAACCTTGCCATATATAATTTTTTTTTTTTTTTTTTTTTTTTTTGTTTTAACTAGAGTCGGGCAATAGATAAAATAAATAAATAATAGTATTTAATTTTACTAAAAATGAAAAAAAAAAAAAGAAAAACAAAAAAGAAATGTCATATCCATATGGCTCTATTTTTCAGAGATATAATAGTGTTTGCATTTCTCACCCAAATTTTTCAAATTTGATAGTCATTAAAGCTATATTTTGTGATTGTTATAATAGTGCGAGCATTAGCTAATGGAAATTACAACATTTCTATTTTGACTCAATCAGAAGAAAAAATTACTAGAATTTCGGTTCGTCATTCAAAAAAAGAAAAAAAAAAAAAAGGAAAAATTAAACCATCGAAATAAAACATTCCTTTTAACTTGCAGAAATAAATGTACTCTTTGAACAATGAGGGTGAGTTGATGCACCCAACAATAGTAATGGCTCCTGGAGAAAAAAAAAAAAAAAAAAAAAAGAAAACCCATTAACGGTTAGAATTGGAGTTTTCAGCAGATGAGTAATTCTGTGTGGACTTCTCGCTAGAGATTCTCAATGGAATCAAGCGCGCACGCCCACACAACAATTGAATCAAAGCAATTTATTATACTCTGACGATCTTCCCCTTCAGAGGTCGAGGCAGAAACTACTACTGCCAACAGACGACACAAATCCATTTATGTAGAGTTGATGGGTTGTCTGTCTCGTGGAATTGGCTACGTTCAGTAATTTGAGTTCATTAGTTCCTCCAGAGACTGACAAATCACAACTGAACAAGCAGATGCTGGACAAGGAATTGCCTCAAAACATTTGAAATGGAAGGGACACCGACAGACGGTCAATATCGGAACAAGAATAACACCTCACACACAATAACATAATATTTAAAAGAAGCTGCACTTTAAACAGCCAAACCGTTTCTTGTCTAAAAGGGAATCTGCTCACCGGATAATATACATCATGTAAAGCACATTATCTCCAAGATCAGAGCTATGTGAACGGCTATTTTCGAAATAAGCAGTATTGTGAGTGGTGTTCTTTTCTTCTTCTTCTTTTTTTTTTTTTTTTTTTTCCACTGTAATGTAACGGAATTTTACAACATTTTTGAGTGTCAGCAACATCTCTTTGGCTTATTGATGATTCCTTCAGCCAAATGCAGCACAAAGTTATCCAAGTATTGTACCGGCGTGGCAATTGACTCCCCACCCAATTTCCAGTCAAGCATGGAGAGTACACAGAAGCCTTTCCGAGACCCTAAAATGATCTCTAGCTCAAACTTTGTAAGATAATCTCATCCAAATACCACATCAAATACGAAACAACAAACATAAAGAATTTTTGTGATGGGACAGAATCTGGAGGTACATGTAAGCCTGACCTTGCAACTCTCCACCCACTGTGCCCTCCAGAGCCTGCCTTTGTGCATGGATACATCCATCAAGACCTTGTCCACTATGTCACCTTCCAGTATTCAAGCTTAGCTCTTTTGCAACGGTGCATTTGCATTTGATCTTCTTAAGGTATTCACATTTTCCAGATGCTGGCAAGATGATCTTGCATGCCATTCTATCAGGACCAAAGGAATTAAACTGCAAGAATGAACTTCATTAAAACTTCACATGAAGACTTTGGAAAAACAAACTATTATTCAACACTTCAATAAAGACAAATACTTGGTTAAAAGAAGATTATAGCGGATTTAGAAGGCTACCTGCATTTAGATTAGAATATGATGAAATTTGATGCAGCCTTCTTTCTAAGTGGGATGCTTCCTTGCTCTCTTGTGCATATCCAAACAAACCGAGTGAGAACCATTTGAAGCCAGAATTCCCTCTCTAATCTTTAGGTCTTCACCTTTGATCATGTATTCATTTTTTTCTTCTGGTATGCTAAAATCAGCTGGGTTTCTGTTAAGACTGCAGATTTGGGTCTCAGACCTCTTTTTGTGGGGCTTCACAGTTCCACTGGTACTGGATGCTTGTATCTTATGATTTGTTGACTTGTCCAATGCACGAAAATGCAAAGGAAACATCCTTGGCTCTTGTTTACCAAAAAAAATTGTCTGCATGCTATGAACTGGAGTGGATCCACAAGTCGAGCCAAAACCACAACTGGCAGAGACAGATTTTTGCAATACATCTTTGTTCCGAAAGTGCATATCAGAGCCTTTTCCCTTTTCCTTCCCCAGAGAAAGTTGAGGAGTAAAATCACTGGCTTTCCTGAAATTGCTAACACGTCTAGGTGAAGAAGAAGATGTACCAACTATTGTTGGAATGGCAAGAGTGCCATCTTGGGAATTCCCAGCAAGTTGATTTTTACCATGACATGACAGGTCCTTCAAGGTATTACTGGCTTTACAGGCCCCTGGCACCTGCCTAGAGATATGCTTAGGACTAGGATCATGATTAATAGGAGGCCTCCTCAGGAAATCAGCAGGTACCTCCATATTAATTGGTGAAGTGGAACGTATTCTTGCATCAACAAGGCTAAGCAAATGCATCGCTGGTATGGTCTCATTGGAGTACAAGTCTAATGATCCCACTGGCTTCTGACCTGGCTCTATCTTATTATTGTCGCAAGGTAATGGGTACTCTGCTTGGGTCCTGCTCAGAGTATCAGGACTGAAGTTCCTTAGTTGCTTTCCAATGTTGGCAGCACTCTGAGGAAACCTCAGATCACGATCCCCATTCTTTTGTTCCTTGTGCATGCTGCCAGCCCCAGGCATACAGGAAAGCACATCTATATCAGTATGTGGAGTCGCAAACTTTGGGGGAATGTTATACACAATGGGTGCATATTTTGGCATAATGGATGCCAAATTTTGATTTGCTCCCAAGTTCTGCTGCATATTGTGGTGGCATGTAGTACCTGTTCTTGGGGCATGCAAAATGTTATGATGAAAAGTTTTTCCAGAAATATCCCCGAACCATTTGCAATTAGTGTTACTTTGCCCTTCAGAACTAGAAGCAAAATGTTGGACTCCATTTAAAGGATTATCCTGATGTTGAAAAGATGTCCTAAAACCTGAAGGGACATTAGCTTGCTCCAATTGACTTATATTTAACTGGCTTTGACCAACTTGAGAAGAGTAATCAAGTGTCTTCTCTTTTGCAGGTCCCGCAATTTCAGCCCTCTTGATTGTTCCATTTCTTCCATTCCTTTCTCTTTGCTTTTGTTTCTGAGTGGTTTCTCGCTGAAATAAGTTCAGCTCCCCTAGCCCATGCGCATTGCCACAATCAGTCATCCGACCCCATTTGGGATTATCACTTGTTGCTAACTGGAGCTTATCAAACTCCGCATCAGGAAGACACCTCTCATACTGATTTTTCGCCATGAGCTCAACAATATCCATGGGAATGTCATCCAAAGCTCCCGGTTCAGATAACTTATCAAACTTTTGACCATTATTTTTCTTTGCAGCAATTGAATGTTCCCAAGAACCAATGGTTTTCCCATGGCTGCCTGTGCTAAAAAAGTCCTGGAAAAAAGAGGCCAAGAAATTGATTATTATGCAAAACAATGCATTCTAAAAAACCTAGAAAACTAAAAATCAAAGAAGCATCCAATGCAGAACAGGTGCCTAAGTAAGCAACACACTACCATGAAAATTGCATAAATCACCTCGTTGAGTCACTCAATCAACAGTTCAACATATATGTAATGAGAACTGCAAGCTATAAAATTAGAAAAATGGCCCCAGAGAGAGAGAGAGAGAGAGAGAAATATTTTTATTATCTTAGATGATAAAACTTTCTATAAAAAGTTCAAATTTCAACTCAATCAATTACAAAATCTCATTTATTCTCAAGCCACATTGCTACACCAATGATATTAAGATACTGGGAATATTGCCAAGAGATGACCACCAAGACCAGATAAAAATTATGCTCTTATTTTATCTTGTCTGAGCTAGGTAAATCATAGTAGATACACGTAACAACATTGGCACTTCTGGGATTAAAATTGGTTAATGCCTAAGTCCAAATAGAATTAATCCTCCAGCACATGCAGAATTGAACACCATAAAACACATGCACAAATAAGGGACCACATTTTTGTTTTTGATCAATCAATTCTAAGGTTTGAACTCAAGATGCAGTCTTAGAAACAACTCCACTACAACTCAGACAACACTCTTTTAGAAATCATTTGAAAAATGAATGCTCATCCCCGTGTAAATCATGTAACCATTTGAGAGCCTTGCTGCTCTAACAGTAGCAGAAAAAATTGTAACACTTCATACCTTTTGCTGCATAAGAGGAGTACCCCCAAATTCAACCTGAGAGGTGTGGTTCTGTTTTTCATTGATGAAGGGTGCTGTGTAGGTAGGTCTCTTGCTACTCAGGTTACCATCCAATCCATTCCTGAAAGGTGGATTTGCTGTAGAGTTGGAAGTAAAACCTATGTCTCCAGCATATTTGGTTTCCTCAGCTTTCCTCATAACCTGATCTCCAAAAGTGGTCTTTTGCCATGCTAAAAAGGAAGTTTGTCTATCTTCTGCCTGTGGAATATTCTTCCCATCATACCTTCCTGTAGCTATGCAGCTGTTAAGAGAAAGATTTAGCCCATTTTCACTTGATGTTTCTCCTACTGCATTAAATGGAATGTCAATGGGTGCAGAGGGTATGATCTCTACATCTTTCCTTGCCCTTGGACCTTCACTGGGTCTGCCATGATTACAAGGTACTATGGATGCCTGCTGATCATCATCTTGAGGCATCTTGCCTTGCTTCTTAGAATAACCAAGGTTTCTCTCCGTGCTTTGGGCGGTCAGTGGGAAAAGTTCCATCTCTCTGCCCATGAATGAATTGTCCATCGATTCCAGGAAAACGCCATCAATACCACTACCCTTATTATCATCTCTACTTTTGTCCCCAGTTTCAATTGGCACATTCTTGTCTAATGGCAGTGAGGACAAACTTTCATCCAAAGTCATGGTCTTTTTATTCTTCCATTTCCTTTCAGTAGAAATCTCATCACTTTTATGTTTGCTCCAATGATGCTTCAGATCAGTTTGTAAACTGATTCTTGCAGGGGCATTTGCCTCTGATTCAGAATGCACAACTGCAATGGCATTTTCAAAATCTCTCTTTAAAAATCTAACTTCCTTCAGAACTTTATTGGGAGAGCTTGTCTCTGGGGGTCTCCAGTCTTCATCCTGGGACAATTTCCTTTTTCGTGTCTGACTCAAAGTTTTTCTAGCAGTACCCTGCTCATTAGCTCCTGTGGATGCATCGGGAGAGCCACCCGATGCAGCAGGAATGTCATTAGAAGCAGAATTTTCAGTCTTGTTGTGATTAGTATCTCCATCTCCACGTTTGCACAACAACTCGGTAAGCAGGCGCACCTTTCTAGGTTTCCTGGGACGCAAACAGCTTGAGTCATCATCATGAAGATCCTGAAGTTCATTTCTGATCATGATATCAGCACTTTCAGATGAAGAAGCATTGCACTCTGATTCCAAGGAAGGACCTCTATTCATGGCATCCTCGTCAGTGCTAAGTGCCCCCTCAACATTACCAGCTTCCTGGGATCTCCCACAAGGTATTAGCTCTTTGTCCTTATCATTCAAGGAAGCATCATTCCCTGTTTGACAAATTGCAGTGGTGAGTGTAACCCCACCATTGAGGTTCTTAGGGAACTCAGAATCAGCAAGATGTTCACTGTCTGGCTTACACAGTTTGTAGACATATTACATTTTGGCTTTAAAGCTAAAAGAAAATCCATTTTTAGATAAAGTGAGAAGCATCACAATCAACAAATGTGACAGGTTAAGCAGGTGTATTTATGCATTATTTAAATTGTATGTTACTGTCAGAAAAGTCACCTTTGTCATCTGCATGATTAGTTTTTAGCGCCATGCCTGATACAGCTGCCAACACGCTAGAATTAACTCCATGAATTTCCTGATTTGAATTTTCTTCTAGTTGTGTATTTTGGGCTGGAAAAATGACGAATTATTAAACAAATAGTCCGACACAATGAACGCAATATTGCATCTGGACCCAAGCTTAGATGAATTAAACAGCATATGTACCTATAATGGGCTTATTTGCAAATTCAGATTTCTTCTCTTGCCTATCAACACACAATGAAGGACAAACCTCCTTGGCCTTATGCAAATTAGAAGAAGTATTACCATCAATCGTGCGCTGACAGTTCTGGCAACGCCAAAATCTGGACATTGGAACACTTAGAGGAGGAAGTGAGCATTTTCGATCCTCATATTCATTGTCATCTAAAGCAAATGGCCAACATAGCTTCCAGTCTCTCTTTCGAGTTTCCGAAACATACCCACTACATTCAAAATAAAGAAATTTCGTAAAGCAAACTTTCAAGCCAGTGTGAAAACAAAAATGGCTTTCAGAAAAAGGATGATGAAAATTCAAGCATGAAAAATTTTCCAACATGCCTACCTAGCTTATTATTTCACTGGTTAGTGATCATCTAGTTTTTCCCTTTTATACACCATTGCCTAAGAACAGGAACTATCAATTTGTCCTTCAGGTTCATCTTTATGATGTTTGCTGCGATTGGATTATTCCAGACAAAAATTTATATAGTGAGCTATTAAATTAGCATACTCCATCCAGCAAGACAAAGCAGCAATTACTGCAGATGAGAAAATCTAAAACAGATTGTCAATATTTATCAGCAATAGTTCTCAAGAAATAAAGAAGGACAGTCTACTTTAGATTGGAAATCTGAGACTAAGACATAAGCAAAGGACAAACTAATACCAATCATAAAGAAGTGAGAAATAAATAACAATGAGTTGTTAGAAGCCATTCCTTCTTGTAAACAAGTTGGTTTAGACTGAGCTGTCAAGCATAGACTGATGATCACAAGAAAGGTCTTCCAACCTCCCTCCCCAGATTCACACACACACACAACACCTATATATTATTGATGCCACAATATCACAAAAAAAAAAAAAAATTCCTGATCATATAATCAGGATGAATTCTTAGCCAAATCAGTCGGTTAAAGATTACCTATTAAAAATAATAAAATAAAATAAAAAAGCAAAGGTAAATGAAGCTTACCGTATAGTAAAATGCTTACACTTTCCTAAATCATTCGTCACATTTGCATTCATGAGATCTACAGATATTGAGTCGATCTTAGATGATTCCATGGAATTGGAGGCAATAATGTTATTTTGATTCTCCTCCAATGCAATGCCCCTCTTCATTGTATAACTACTGCCACAATGTCCAAATGATGAATTACCTTGCCACAATGCAAAAATTAGAAGAACATTCAATTGAAAACCAAGTGGAAGGATTGTAAGCAAATTATTTAAATTCTTAAGAACACTGCAATAATATTATAAGTAATTAATGCCCTAACGTACAAATGATGGATTACTAAGTGCACATGAGCAAAATCTGAAAGGATTGTCGTGTGCTGCAATTAGGCATCATTCATTCGCAACAATATAGAGTACAGGTGAACAAAAGGAACACCCAAGCAACCTGTTTAGTTTTTTAAGCAGATCACAATATATTAAGAAAAGGACTACACAAACAATAACATTAGGGCATACTCACAATTATGAGGATTAAAGAAGCGAGCTAAAATGGCAAGAAACTAAAACACTTCCACAGATTCCGATTTATCACATAAAATTACAATCTTGCAAAACAGAAGTATACCATATATATTTGAAAGGCAAAACTTTGAAACCCTAGGTTTCCATATTAAGCTAATAAGAAAAATGGGTCAGCATTTCATGCTTAAAATACAAAGCAAGTAAAGATGTTAAAAACAAAAAACAAAATCAATTCATTTTAATTGCAAACTAATTTAGGAAACAACACCAGTATGAAGAAGCTCATAATAGGGTTAGTGAGTTACATAACAGCTAAAAGTCTTTCACATAAGCGGAGAATCTATTAATCCCTCAATCATAACAACCAAAAACGCAAACCCACTTCAGAAAAAATTATCCGCATACACTCATTACAGCCCGGAGCATCCATCAACAAACGGAACATTTAGGGTTTCATTCTTGGCAAATTGACAATCAGTCAACGGTCAACAGTCAACAGTCAACAAAAGATTCGACCACCACAAAACACACAACAATACCAAGGCAAATTTCGCAGAAAGCTGCGAATTTCCCATCTCAATGAAGCCCAGATCGGAAAATACAAAGAAATGGCCAAAGTGGACGTACCAAACACAGTGAAATGACCCAAATACCTATAACAAACGAGATCAAAACCTCTGCTAAAACTCAAAAAAGGAATCGATACAACATCAATCTCACACCCAAAAACGAGAACCAGCAAACGTTATTGACAGCAGAAACCGCACCTTATCTGAGCTGACCATGGACGGGAAGATCTTAATTACACGGCGTGAGCTCCGATTCTTCACGGGCAACCAAGAAAAGGGTATAGTCAGAAAGACCATTTCGCGGTGAAGAAGGAGATGTAACCTATGACCACAGATTCAAAGCTGATTGACTAGAATTAGGATGCGAACTTTCCACAAGCCCTAGCGCCTTTTCTTACAAAAGAGAGGTTTTCGATTCCCAAGGAATAGAGGGAGAGAAGAGAGAGACAGGGAGAGAGAGAGAAGAGAGATGTGTTTTTTTTTTTTTTTTTTAACGTATTGTCTTTGCAAGGAGGTTTTTTTTTGTTGTCTTAAATTAACACGAATGTACATGCCATGTAATAAGGTGCCATGTAATAAGCTCACGCACCTAACACCACATCATGCATATGAATAAAAAACCGTTTTCAAAAAATGCATATGAATTAAACAACTCTACCACCACCACCACAACATCCATAATTATTACGATAATGCATCTGCCATGTATGGTCTGTATGTATATTATATATAATGTTTGTGTATATATATATATATATATATATTGCGCCCACAGAAAATAACGAGAAAATGTGGAGGGGTGTAGAGAGAGAAAGAGAAAGAGAGGGGGCAGTGAAAAGTTGGGGAGAATGAAAAGGAAAGTAAACCAACGGAAGGGGTCCGCGTGGCAGCAGAAGGTGCGGTTCTTATCACAATCCATTACATTTGATTTTTGAGAAACTTTAAAACCAAAAAAAAAAAAAGGAAAGAAAAGCAAAATGGTGAATCGAGAAAAAAGCCCTAGATGCTCGTATGATAAGAGTAAAGTTAATTGTTTTACTTTTAATTACACACGCGTCATATTCACGCTCTGTTGAGTGGCTTAAGTTATTACTTTTGTCGTTGTCCAGCTTACATGGTGACGGGAAAGATGCCCTTTTTGGTAACTGAGTGGATTTTTTTTTGTGGTGGGTGGGTGGGGGGGGGGGAGGAAGGGAGGGAGGGAAGGGGGTGTAATCCACTTCCATTTTTAGAGACCTGTTGTTACTCAACATAAAACCCTAAAGTACTTCCCTTTTCTTCTTCTTCTTCTTCTTCTTCTGCTTCTTTTTTTTTTTTTTTAAATCTAATAACTGATTGGTAGGTAGGTAGGTAGGTAGGTAGGTAGCGAGGGGGGGCATTCGGCAATGTTAACCCTAAGGTCATTGCTCCGGTAATGTCTAACCCTAATGCCGCTTTAATAAGTGGCAGTAATTGGGGTGACCTGGAGACAAAGTTAGACAGAGTTGCTTGTTAAATGAAAAGCTCGCCAAACCACGAAAATGTTAGTGTTCGTAGTTTTAGGAAACAATATTATTGTGACATGTTTATTTGTTCGTTTCAAAATGTGGCATTACCAGAAACATATGCCTTTGAAGTACATTTTAATTTCCCATATGATTGTACGCTGAATAAATTGAATCTCTTTTTTTTTTTTGTGTGTCTTTTTTATCCATTAAATTTTTCACATGTGATATGTTTCAATTAGTTTAGCACGGTACATGTAAAATGCAGATTCAATCAACTCAATAAACCTTCTTTATATATATATATATACACACACACACACACATAAATGAATAATAGGTACATAGACGGCATGCAATTTGTAAAATTTTGTAATTAATTAAATAAAACATACAGAAAATTAAAATTCATACCTAATAATTTCTATAAACGAATGATAGATGCGCATGCATACGGTACGATATGCAGTTTGTAAAACTTTTTTTAAGTAAACAAATTAGGTAGAAATTACACATTAGATTTCGAATCCATGTAGGTGTACATTTTAAACATTTTTCAGTATGTATAATGAGTTCATATGACAAAGCATTCAATGCTTCAGTTGCTTCATACGCTTGCTGGTTGCATGGACGTATCATCTACAAACCAGGCAAAAAGAGAAGGCATTTTAGTGGACGACCGACAACTTCTAAATATTGGGTCAAAATTTTTGCTTCATGTTATTTTAATGTCTCAAACTATTTTTTTTTTTTTTTTTTTTTGCAATTACCTATCGATACTATAGTCATATATAATGTTGAAAGTTTTGAATTCAAATTTCAGTTGGAACCAATTAAAACAAGAAGAAGAAGTAGAAGAAAAAAAAAAAAAGAGTAGATCGTACACCACTAGGCTTGGACACACACATATATAACCTGGGCAGCAAGCGCACACAGAACAATCAATATACACTAGTTAACAGCTTTGTATGGTGGGAAAAGAGAGAGAGAGAGAGAGAGAGAGAGAGAGAGAGAGAGAGAGAGAGAGATTTTGGGGGACTTAAGGTCTGCAATTGTGAGACTCGATCAACTGCATCCTTGGTGGCCAAAGTTGAAAAGTGTGTTGCTTTTTGGGCAACTTAGTGATGGAGATGACCATGATGATCAGTTCTTTTAGCACTAATTAATGGCAATGTTTTAAGCCTAACCCGCTTCTCAAATGACATGAAAAGAAAAAAAAAAAAACAAAAACACTTAATACAAAAAGCGATAAATGAACCGCCACATGCATCTCATTCGCTTTTTGTTTAGGGAGTGCAAAATACGCATAGCTACATCAAAAATTATAGCGAGAGTTCATAAAAATGAACTTCAAGTACTTCGACCCTCTTGTTCTACTTGAGAGTTAATATAGTATACGTAGCAAAAGTCATTATTAAGACCGTCTATACATGCAATTCGAACATCTTATTATAGCACCAATACATATATATATATATATATATATATATATATATATATATATGTATGTATGTATGTATGTATATGCGGGTATAGGTATACTTATCAAAGCCTTGCTGTATATGATTTTATTCGGTCAATAATGAAACTCATCTCATCATTGAGCTGTTAAAAAAAGAAGGCAAAAAAAAAAAAAAAACCCCTTACATTTATCACAAAACATATGACTGTTATACGTACGCTCGTCCATCCATACGTTGTCTTCCAAGGGACATTGAGAAAAGGAACGGCCGCAAGCTTGTCTCCCCTTCTCTTCGGTCGCAGAAATTGACGGAGATGCGATTTACTCACTCACAGTCGTCCACAGCGAGAGCGAGAGAGAGAGAGAGAGAGAGAGAGAGGAGATGACCAGGTAACGTCTTGCTGCGCAGAGCCTTGACATGTGTTTCTCGTTGAGATCCAGGGCGAATTTTTGTAGAAACAGGCAGTGAGAGTGACACACAAATTTTAAGTTGACTGTTTAGTGATTTTTTTTTTTTGTTTTTTTTTGGAGCAGAAAATGTTTGGGGGGGGGGGGAAGACTTTCGGTTGAAACTTGAAAGTGATGCCACAGTTTTGTTACGAAGATGAAAGTGAAAAATCAAAAATGAGGCCCTCCCCCACTCCTCAACCCCCCGCCCCCAACTCCGACTCCCCACATCATGATGTCTGTCATCAATCATCATCATCATCATGCACATATGCGATCCACCAGATGCATACGCCGACAGAGTCATCGTCAATCTTCTCGAGTGCTTAAAATAAACGACAATTAAAGTCCCAAGTCGTGCTTAATTATATATTTTATTTACATAGATCTGAGATCTTAATACGAAAATAAACAGGCAACTATCTGATGCCAGGCAACACGTAGAAATGATATTCTCGAAACGAAATGCGCCTAGATTTTGCCAAGAAAAAAATATGGAATCGAGTTGCATAAATTTTTCCTCCGTAGAGCTTCCGCAGGGTCGATCATTCTTTTACTTAACTTTGCCGACAGAGAGCAGAATTGAAGTTAGAATCCCACTTCAAGGGCCGGCATGAGCCACATCAGAAAACCCGAGTCGATCTGGGCGACATGGCTCCACATTACGGCTCATTCTTAGATTATCCTACGACTCACACACACACACACACACACATATTCCTATTGATTATGGATATTTCACTAGGAAAAGTTTGCAATTCTGTGCTTAATTAAAGATGGGTCCATCCACATCAGGGCCCTGCAAACCTTGGATAAAGGCCTTGTCACCCACGCTCCTAGGTCTGAGTTTCAAGGGATGCTGGTAGCGTTGATAATGACTCCCCTTACTCAGTAGTGTGGGGTTTTTTTTTTTTTTAATCTATTAAAAAATTCATTTGTGGGGGTATATGGTGGGTAATTTTTTCTATTTTTATAAATTTTATATACTCTTTTTTAATATTAGGACTTGATACTTTAAAGAGAGAAATTTGATTTTTTTTAACTATTATATTTTGATTGTTGATTGAAGTGTTAATCAAATTTATTACTTCAAATGCACCGACTAATCGCCAAAACAAAATCCCTGTTTCAAGAAGTTTTTTTTTTTTT
>CM038596.1:8673710-8703549 GCA_021533255.1 Ceriops tagal
TTTTTTTTTTTTCGTTAAAAAACGATTTTGTAGCATTTAAATAAAAAAATAAATTTCAAAAATTAAAAAAAAAAAAAAAACAAAGCACAAAAGTGTGTCGGCAACAGAAACAACAACGGCGTTAATCTGCCTCTTTAGATCAATGTCCTCTCCACAACGTGCAAGTATTTGAGCCCTGGCCCTTCAAGAATAAATAACAGAACCAAGCCCAAAATCAAGAAACCAAATCTTGGTTACTTATCAAAGAAAAAGAAACCTTTTAAGTGTTTAGAAACTCCCCCGCCAACCCCCACAAAAAAAAAAAAAGAAGAAAACCTTAAATCATCTTTTCCTTTCGTTTGAGAAAGACACAGGACCAGAGGCATGGGGATTTGATGGAAGAATCAGTCACGATCATAGCTGGACGTTGTGTCTCCGCAATGAATTGGGCTTTCTGCTGCATCTGCCTGTGCCGCCGTTGCTGTTGTTGCCGCCGCTAAAGGAGGCGTCGACTGTTGTTGCCAGGGGGGTTTAAAGAAAATGCTCTAGAAAGGAGCATATAATCATCGGTTGACTAGCCAATTCTTGCAATTTCAAGAGGTAAGGACAGTAATGAAATCTCCTCAGTTCGATCCTTGGCGAAACCCCAATCAAGAAATAGAGTTCTTTTCCCATGTCTCATGTTAATGCCGTTGTTGTTGCCAACGCCTTTGCTGCCTCCCTCCCCCACCAGAAAGAGGGAAGAAGCTGATGGAGGGGGGAGGATTGGGAGAAAATTTTTCTTATTTTTTTTCATTACTTTTGTGTTTTCTATTTAAATTTATAATTTATTTATTTATTTTCGAATTACTTTAGCAGTCATTGACAATGAGATTCGTGTAACTTTAAGCATTACGAAATTTGTTAGTAGTCACTGACAATGGGATAAATTTATATATTATTTTTAAAAAATCAGAATATATTTATCATAATGCTCAAAGTTACAGATTTATTTGCACATTAAAAGAAAAGGAAACAATATTTGTTTTATATAGAGAAGGGAAAACACTTTCAAAAATTTCTGATATTTACTCGTAAATAAAAGACCAACGCGAGCGGAGGACGTACTGAGCTGGACATCTAATCAACCGTCTAACCCTAACCTACTAAAACTAAACTAGTAGTATTCACGTGGAAGTATGGGGGGAGGGGGGGAATGACCACAATCGCAGTTGGAGTTCCCAACCAGAAGGACTTGCAATCGAAACAACGGAGATGAGTCGATCCAGTTATTGTCAGAACTGTCTCCCTCTCAAGAACCTTAAACAGTTAGTTAATCGACGATTCACATTAAAAATAATCTTTCATACTTCATTTTTTTCTATTTTTACTTTAACTCTTTTTTTTAATTCTCTATCTCAACTTTTTCACTTTACATTTTATTTATCTTTCTATCTCCCTTTTTTTTTTCCTTCTATTTGTCCCATCTTTCTTTCTTTCTTTCTCTACATTATATATCTCTCTTTTCCTTATCATTCCCTTTGTAATCATTCTTTTTTTTTTTTTTATTTACTTTGCCTTACCTCATATTTCTCTCACTACATTATCTTTCTCCCTCTACCTTATATTCTTTCTTTTTTTAAAAAAAATTATTTATTTCTCTCTGCCTTGCTTTCTCTCTCAACTTAATTTATCGATCTCTATATTATTTTTCTCTCTCTACACTTTATATTTCTCTTTCTACTTTACTTTTTCTGTATACTTGATCTTTTTCCCTTTATCTTGGAACTTCTCTTTCTGTATTTTATAAAAAAATGACATGTATTCCATATGTTCTCGTCTGATCACTATTATCAAATAAAATAAAAATAAAGGTTTTTTTGGGGTTTATTAAAAGGCTCGTCAAACCACGAGTTACATAATAAAAATAACTCTTTTCTTCTCGAGATTAAAATTGAAGACCTTTAAAATAAAGATCTAAGTTTTTAACTAATGTAATGTTTCCTAAAAGATAAAAATAAATAAATAAATAAATAAATAAATAAACAGTACATACATAAGATACAAAACAAACAAAACTATTAGAATATTAATCATAAAGAATCAATTTGATAGTATAACTAAAGAAATCATAAGTAAAGTAACTCCTTAAAAAACTCATTTAATTTTTTTTTTAGATTTTTCATTTGGTTGAAAGATTCACTATAAAACTTTTTAATTGAATTTGATAATACTTATGATAATACCAAAAGCATTGATAAATTGCAAAAAGTTTGTAGATCATTTATTAATGGCTAGTTTTTCCATCAAAGGTGCATTTGCTATGTTTTAAATTTGTTCATGCAAGATGTACTAGGAACCCTTAGTGATAAAATAATGCTAATTAGATTGATGTTTTATCATATGTGAGCTCATAAACAAGTAATAAGGGCATGGGAAACATTTTGTAAAGCCAATTGTAAACATTTAAAAAAATTTCCAAAGAGACATTCCTACTTGTTGTAATTTTAATATATAAAATGTTGAATGATACTTTAAAGTATTAAAGTTGCCATGCTCTTTTATTAATGCTAATGTAAAAGTATTTTCTTTAGAGAAAAAGAGATTTGTTTCTTATAAAATAATAATAATAATAAAGATCTTGATAATTTTTAATAATGCAATCCACATTTTATCAAATGTATATTATTTGACTAAGCATTTAATTATAAAATGTATTAACATTGTAGTTGCAATATAGGAAAATCGAATGATGATTAATTTGTTGCTCCAATTATGACAATGAAAGAAAAGTTAATAGTGTATGTTATACTCCTTATGTTTTTTTTTTGCCTTGAGGACCTCACACTTGCTTACTCTTATGCAAGATTAAATTTAAGGCTATGTACAATGCAATTGGATTACGATTTGTTCATTTGGATGGGAAAAGAAATAAATTAAAAAAATTAAAAAAAAGAAAGGAATACAAGAAAAATTGAATTACTGCAAATTTATATCTAATATACAAAGTTTAATGTATAAGGCATATCATGTCCTTGAAAATAAGAGTCAACAACCCTCTTGATCTTTAGACTAAACCTAAACTTAAAAAAATTATTTTTGCGTACTAGACATTTCATCAAACCACAGAAAAGAGCCCTCACTTTCTTAAACACCCTAAGCTAAGTATCCAAGTGTAACGATATCAATCTAGCCCTCACATTAAGGTCCAATAGTGTGATCCAAATGTGAATCTTATAAGTTAAAGACCTATAAAATATTAAATATATATAGAAACAAATTTAATCTATTTGATAAAAAAGAGAACCAATTGCAATCATTTAACAAAAAGGCAACTTAACTTAAATCGTCCAAAAAAACAAGTAACCAAAAATTAACAATCAAAATCAAGGTAGCTTTATTATACAAAGGAGCCAGCATTAATTAAAAAAAGAAAGTAGGGGGGCAAAAAAACATAATTGGTGACATAAGAGAATAGTAGAGAGATCATGTAAATTGCCCCGCTTAAGAGAGCAAGGTAAGCATTAATTGAGAGACAAAAGAGTAAAAGATACTAAAGATCAAGAAAACCAACCTAAAGAGAGAGGGGTAGAAAAAAAAAACACAAGAGCAAACAGAAAAGAAAAAAGAAAAAGGAAAATAAAGCATTTAAACCCTCATTTAAAACACCATGTACACCACAAATGGAGTCTTTTCACATTAATCTATGCATTACCAAAGACCACACCTAGAAAGGAGGTCAAGGAGCACATGAATCGATGATGCAACCTGAGGCTGGCCACTACATCATTGACTTATATGCTGTTGCTTGACACTCTTTGGGCCTGAAATTAACACCATTCGATGTGTAGGATGTTAATTTGTCCAACATTGCCCTTCACTCATCGAATAAGGTATTAGGTAATGATGACTATTTGCTCAAAGCTCAACATCATCGCCTGCTCCATGCCTTTCATATGTCACTTCCAACTACTAATACTACATAACACAAGTACTAATAGATTTAGTCGGTGCCTCCTACTTATTGATTAAAGGTTGGTAACATCTTATTACTAATAATAGCTACAATCTCCCTTTATAATATGTAGTCCAAAAAAAATACGATTTTTAAAGCCAAATTTCAACTTTCTCTACCATAAATCACCTTTGAAAACTATGATTAGAGCATTTTTAAACCTAAAAATGTGAAAAATGACCATTTAAATGGTCCATGTAATGAGAGAAATTTTTTTTTTTTTAACAATGAGCTTTTTAGGATAGGAAAATTATGAGGGGTATCTAAGGCTAAGAAAAAAAAGGAAAAAAAGGAAAAAGGGGAAAAAAAAAGAAGAGAAAGGAGCATGGAGGGAAAGGGAAAGAAAAAAAAAGAAAAGAAAAAAAGAGAAGGAAAAAGGAAAAAAAAGAAAGAAAAAAGGAAAACAAAGAAAGAAAAAAAGGAAAAGATACCATAAACAAACATAACAAATAAAAAAAAAAGGAAGAAGGGACACAAATTTTTTTTGTGATAGTACCATTTTAGCATGCATTAAGTGAGCCCACAATAAGCAAAATAATGTCAGTCCCTTTAAAAATATGTTTTTCAAAAAAAGAAAAAAATAACTCTTTTTATTACCTACTCTAGACTGCTATAAAAAGTATCTTAAATAGTTCAAAAAAAAAAAGAGAATTTCATCCACTTTTTAAAACCTTAATGTGTGTGCTTTTGTGATGAGTCATAAAAAAAGAGAGATAAAAAAAATATTGACTAGAAAAATATAGAAATAAAAATAGATGAATAACAATATTGTAATGTGCAATGAACATTTAGGTTGGCTATAGCCTTCACTAAACGTAATTATGCTCATAAGCCTTAAAAAATCTTGGTAAAGTAGATTGAGTCATTTATAATGTTCCAATTGCACTTAAAATGATTGGTGATGACTTTGAAGTCAACATACATGTGTTTTAATGTACTTTGATTGTCCCTAATTCTTGACTAAATGTGAAAATGTTAAACACTGTGCCCTCTCCATGTTTGTTGAGCTTCTTTATCCCTATAAGCTCATCACAATAGCTAGGTAACTCCATTAGAAACTTTATTTGAGAGAAAGTATGAATCTTTTGTAAAACTTATGACTTTCGAATAAGATAGTCTTGAAATCTCTCACTCATACTATTAACTTCACCTTAAGCTTTGAATGGTAAGGAAGGAACATTGTGGGAACCTTTAGCCTAGTTTAAATCCATTATACCATACATTTTGTTGTCAAATCAATAGAGTTATCCACCTATTAGATCTATCCCTTATAAGACAAGAAGCCTAAAATATCCTTACTTTGATCATTACATTATGCATCATTTTGTTCCATTTTCTGTCTTTATTGTAATACTTTATAATTCTTACCTTAATTTTGTAATCCTTGTACTAACAAATATCTTGTGTTTTTTTTTGCATGTTTTTTATGGCATCTTATGACATCTACCATACCCTATTTTGTTTACCTTGATCAAATGTACGATATGCTAAGCCATAAGGATTTCACAATTGGTGAGATGTATAATTTTAACTTAGTCCAATATAAGAAGAATAAAGGACTAAGTTAAAGAGCTAGCTAGTTGTATGGATAGGTTTAAACCTTAATCAGATAGTTAAAGAAGCAAATACAACATATAGCCTAAGTATTAGCTAAAGGGAAAATATTTGTTAGAAACATAATTTCTTAGGAAAGCTCTTCTGTCATGATTGGTGGAATATTTCAGACAATCCTAGTGTCAAGAACTTCTCTAACATCATTCATCTACTTTTAATTGGTGGTGTAACCCTTTTAAAGACAAACAACAATTGTGTAATCATCTAATATTTAAATTTATGCACTTGATGTCACTCTAGCACATCACCTTGTTAAGGCTACCTTTGATAAGTTTAAAGCTACTTTTGAACTGAAAGATGAATTGATGAGAATTACTAAGCATTCCAAGAAACAAAAATTTGGCCTTTTATAAGAAGAAGTCAGGACCATTAAAAGGGATGATATTTATGCTTACTTGAGTGTGTTCGATCTCTATTTAATTCAAGGTATAGTCTTTCCACTAAAGTTCAAGATTCAAGAATTTAAAAAGTATGATGACCTAGGGTTATTTATGGACCACTTGACCATATGTATTTAAAGGATAAAAGCATGTACTCATAACAAAAAACTCTTGATATATTACTTTCAAGATAGCTTGAGGGATATGAGTTCTTATTAATACATTAAGCAAGACTAAGAAAAGGTCAGAAATTGCTAGAGAAGGAATTGGTTTTAACTTTATATAATACATTGAAAGTCCTCTACCATAATAGAATGATAAGGAGTACATCAAGAAACTTCATAAATTTGGTAATTATTAAAGAAAGAATTGATAGAGGTATCCAAAAGGGCAAAATTGTAAATAGCATTATTAACTTTGCAACATCTAAAAAAAACTAGCATGACGAAAAAGAATGAAGGTAAGGTTTAAGTGACTGAATATGACATTTGATTAGGACTATGCCTTGTTTGCTAATTATTTGGCAACCTATATAGGTAATTTAATCCTCAGTAGTTGTATTAGCTTGTTGAGCCTATATTTAATAACTAATGTTGGATTGTTGTCAACATCTCATATAGTTATTCTTGTTAATTTGATGTTATGAATGCTGTTGAGATGCAGAGAGGTCATTGGGTAAAACCGTTGATGACAAGTCAACCCTAAAGTTAATGAGTCAATGTTGACCATTGACTTTAAATTTTAAGGGTTAAAGCTGAGTGTTGACCCTTGACCATTGACCCTAAATTTTAGGAAGTCAATGTTTACTGTTGACTCTAAATTTTAGGAATCAAATTTGGCC
This sequence comes from Ceriops tagal, assembly GCA_021533255.1. Lineage (NCBI taxonomy): Eukaryota > Viridiplantae > Streptophyta > Magnoliopsida > Malpighiales > Rhizophoraceae > Ceriops > Ceriops tagal. Next base: position 8,680,519 of record CM038596.1, read on the forward strand.
ATTGGCTGTAGGGTAATCTTTGGGAATCAATGTTGACTGTTGATAAATGTGCAATCCTAAATTCAAGGCTTTATAAATACCTTTATGTATCTTGTAAGACCGATGTGTGGGCCGTAAAAAAATTAAGAGAACGACAAGGGTTGTAGAGGTGAACGACAAACCTAAAGCCAAGGAGAGATAAACAGCATACCTAAAGCCAAAGAGAGGTGAACGACAAACCTAAAGCTAAAGATAGGTTAAGTGGTAAAGAGAGAGGCAGCCATTAAAAAGAGAGTGATCGACCAAGGAAAATGAGGTAGCCATCAAAGATAAGTGTAGCTAGCCAAGAGAGGTACAACACCAAGGAGAGGTGCAGCCAGCTAAAAGAGGTGCAACACCAAAGAGAGGTGCAGTTGCTGGTAACCCTACCAAAGGGAGAACAAGGTGTAGCAGCTAGCAATTAGAACAAAGAGAGGAGAAGAACATGTAGCAACTACACCAAACCAGAAAAGAACATGTAGCAGCCACACCAAACTAGAAGAAGACGTGTAACAACCATACCAAACCAGAGAAGAACATATGATAGCCATACCAATGAGAGAAAAATGTGCAGCAGCCACACTAAGGAGAGAAGAATGTGCAGTAACCACACCAAGGAGACAAGGACATGCAGTAGCCACATGAAAGAGAGGAGGTGTGCAGCAGCAACCAATCAACCACACTAAGGGAAAAGGTGTGCATCGGTAAACCAAGGAGAAACCTATAGCAATTGCAGCAACAAGTATAATCAGTAGCAATTGCAGAAGGAAAGGAAGCAGCAATTGTAACAGTAAGTAACAAGTGTAGGCATAACCAACAAGTGCAGGCACGACCAGTAGCAGGCATAACCAGCAGTTTGTAGTAGTAGGCAACAAGTGCAGGCATGACTAATAGTAGGCAGCAGTAGTAGCAGGAGGAGAAAACTTGCCCTGGCTGTAAGGCAGGTAACACTAGCAATAAGGGAAGAAACTTACTAAGGCAGCAAGTGAGGTAATGTTTACCTATCCTCTTGCTATTAGTGCTACTCACCCTGCTGCTAAGGCAAGTTTTCTCTTCCTACTACTAGTGCTTACACTTGCTGCTTGCTATTAATTGTGCCTACACTTGCTGCCTGCTACTGTAAGCTGCTGGTTGTGCCTACACCTACTGCTTGCTACTAGTTGTGCTTGCTGTTGGTCGTGCTTGCACTTATTGGTTGTGCCTGCACTTGCTGCTGCAAGCTACTAGTTGTACCTGTACTTGTTACATGCTGCTAGTTATGTTTGAACTTGCTGCCTGCTGCTAGTTGTATAGTCAATGTTGACCATTGACTTTAAATTTTAGGAATTAAATCTAGCCATTGATTGTAGGGTAACCCTTGGAAATCAATGTTGACTGTTGATAAATGTGCAATCCTAATTTCAAGGCTTTATAAATACCTCAATGTATCTTGTAAGACTGATGTGTGGGCTGTAAAAGAATTAAGAGAACGACAAAGGCTGTAGAGGTGAACGACAAACCTAAAGCCAAGGAGAGGTAAACGGCAAACCTAAATCCAAAGAGAAGTAAACGGCAAACCTAAAGCCAAAGAGATGTGAATGGCAAACCTAAAGCTAAAGATAGGTTAAGTGGTAAAGAGAGAGGTAGCTACCAAAGAGAGAGTGACCAACCCAGGAAAAGGAGGTAGCTATCAAAGATAAGTGTAACTAGCCAAGAGAGGTGCAACACCAAGGAGAGGTGCAGTTGTCGGCAACCCTACCAAAGGGAGAACAAGGTGTAGCAGCTGGCAATTAGACCAAAGAGAGGAGAAGAACATGTAGCAACTACACCAAACTAGAGAAGAACATGTAGCAGCCACACTAAACTAAAAGAAGACGTGCAATAATCATACCAAACCAGAGAAGAAATATAGTAGCCATAACAATGAGAGAAAAAAGTGTTGCAGCCATACTAAGGAGAGAAAAATGTGCAGCAACCACACCAAGGAGAGAAGGTGTGTAGCTGCAACCAATCAACCACACCAAGGGAGCAGGTGTGTATCAGTAAACCAAGGAGAAACCTATAGCAATTGCAACAACAAGCACAATTAGTAGCAATTACAGAAGCAAGGGAAGCAGCAATAGGTAGCAAGTTTAGGCATAACCAATAAGTGCAGGCACGACCAGTATTAGGCATAACTAACAGCAGACAGCAAGTACAGGCATAACTAGCAGCTTGTAGTAATAGGCAACAAGTGCAGGAATGACCAACAGCAGGCCTAACTAGCAGCAGGTAGTAAGTGCAGGTACAAGCAGCAGTAGGCAGCAAGTTTAGAAATAACTAGCAGCAGGTAGTAAGTACAGGTACAATTAGTAACTTGTAGCAACAAGCAGTAAGTGCAGGCATAACTAGCAAGTGCAGGCATGACCAACAGCAGGTACAACTAGTAGTAGGCAATAGGTGTAGGCATAACTAGCAGCTTACAGAAACAGGCAGCAAATGTAGGCACAATTAGTAGCAGGCATCAAGTGTAAGCACTAGTAGTAGGAGGAGAAAACTTGTCCTGACAGCAGGGTAGGCAACATTAGCAGTAGGAGGAAAAAACTTGCCTTGGTTATAGGGCAGGTAACACTAGTAGTAGGGGAAGAAACCTATTAAGGCAGTAGGTGAGGCAACTTGCCAAGGCAGTAGGGAAGACAACCTGCCAAAGTAGCAGGGGAGGAAACTTGCCAAGGCAATAGGTGAGGCAACATCAGTAGCAGAGGAAAAGAACTTGCCAAGGCAGTAGTGAGGTAGCACCGACAGTTGAGGAAGAGAATCAACAGCAGAGATAACCTGCAGACCTAAAGAACTTGTAGAGAAGAGACTGGCAAAGCTTGAGCAAAGATCAGTAGTGAGGAAGGAGAAGATCCATTTTTTTACAACAGCAGCCTGTTTACATTGAGTGATCTTTCTCAGGGAAGTTTTGACATAAACTTTTTATGTATTTCTTGAAAAAAGATGAGAGACCTTTGGAGTGAATGGGAGATCATCTCATCTAATGATTGAGAGATCAAACCTTTAAGTGATCAGGATATCAACTCTGTGATTGGGAGATCATTATAAGTGGTTAAGGAGTGATCCTTCTATAACATAACTATATCCCTTGATAATAAAACTAGATTGTGTAATCTAAGAGTGATCTTATCACATCGTGGACGTAGCTTACACATTATGGGTGAACCACTTAAAAATTGTTATGTGTTCTTTGGTGCTCATGCTTGATTGATATCTATATAGTCACGTTCACATAAAGAAGCAAGATAAATAATTAGATCATCGACTCTAATAAGTCACAAAAGTTAATTTGGATAGATTTGTAAAAAGTGAGTATCTCACACTGATTCATCCCCTTCCCTTCTTAGTGTGAGACCTAAGAAGGTTCTCATCAAGTGGTATCAGATCCATTTTGTCTGCTTTGATATCAAATTGTTGTTGCTGCTGTGAATTTTTCCTAGTTGATATCATAGATAGCATGAACAGTGTTAATAGCAAGGACATTCCTACTTTTGATGGACAGAATTATCAGTTATAAAAGAATGCTTCCATATCTGATGTCACTTGGTTTGGATATGTTTGAATTTGCTATTAGTGGCTTTATCCCTGTTGCTAAAGGTGCTGCTATGATGCCTACTGATAAGAAGAATTTGAAGTATGATGGAAAGGCCAGAAATGCCTTATATACCTCCTTATCAAATAAAGAATTCACCAAAGTAATAAGGTGCAACATAGCCAAATAAATCTGAGACAAATTGAAGGACATTTATGAAGGAGATAAGGTTGTGAAGGAAGCCAAGCTACAAATTTCGAGGAGCAGATTTGAAGATATAAAGATGCAGAATGATGAATTTGTGGATGCCTCTTTCACAAAAGTCAATGAAATTGTGTGCTCCATTAGAGACTATAGAGAGGAGATCAACGATGCTATTGTGGTAAGGAAGACACTTAGAACCTTACCTAAAGTTTACAATGCCAAGGTTTCTTTTATAGAAGATAGAGATTTGGATAGGTTGCCCTTAGATGATTTGTATAACATATTGGTGGCTTATGAAATGAGAATAAACCCAATGAAGAAAGAAAAGAAGTTTAAGGCAGAAAAGGAGTTGACTTTCAAGGTAATGAAGAAATTAAAGATTAAAGACTAAGATGAAGAATTTGACAGTAGCTCTGAAGAAGAAGATGGTGATATTGAACTGAATGAAGTTATGACATACATCATCAAAAATATGATGAAAGGAAAAGGAAAATACGAGGAAAAATTGCCCTTGAAATGCTTTAGATGTGGAGACATAAGGCACTTTGTTGTGGACTATCTAAAGAGAAAAAAAGCAAACAATGATAATAATGATAAGTCGACCCTAAGATGGAGAACAAAGAAATCCAGTTATCTTAAAATTGGAAATTTAAGTGTCAAAGGGAAAAAGCAACTTTTCAGATTCAAAAGAAGAAATTTTTTAAGCAAGTTAGATGAAGAAGATTCTGAAAAAGAAGTTAATGATGATTTCAATGATGATGCTGTAAAGAATGTGCTAATTGCTAAATTAGATGATATGTTAGAATTTTTAAGTGATGAGGAATTGAATGAAGAGGAAAATGATAAGTTGGTGTAGTAACTTGAGAATGAAATGAGAACTTGTTTACAAAAAAATAGCAAGTTAAAAAAAGAGGTAAAATATCTTAAGTAACTGTATGAAAATTCTACTGTTGATGAATCTTATCTCTAGGTGTAAGAAAAGGAGTTTGAAGTGAAAGAAAAGGAGTACTTAAAGAAAATTGAGGAGCTGATTGTACTTGAGGAAGAGTAAGGTAAGATACACAAAGATCTTAATGCTAAGGTGATTGCACAAGAGAAAGAGGTTTTGATTTTGCAAGCCAAGCTCCACAAGACTGAGTTCGAACTGAAGAAGTATGAAGAAAGCTTTATGTAGGCCATGGAAGTGAGAAAAAAGTCATTATTAGCAAATGCCATCAAGGAGGATACTACTAAAAAATTGGATAAGTGTCTAAGCAAACAAAGACCTCATTCCATGGGGAAAAAAGGACTTAGTTATATTGAAAAGCCAAATGAGAAGGTAACAGAGAAGAAGAAAATTGTGTTTGTGCTTGAATGCAAGCACAATGACGTTATAAAGAAGAGAAACTAAACCAAGCTAAAATGGGTTAGGAAAGATATGGTGAAAACTCCCATCCAAAGGAGACAGGTTGTCAAAGATGGAGAAAAGGTTGCCACAATAGTTGCTAAAGATAAAAGACGTGAACTTGGTGAAAGAAAAAAAATCTAGATTTGAAGGATTTTGTTGAAGCTGTGGTAAGTATGGGCATAAGGCTAATGTGTGTTGGAATAATGAGCTCATGATGAAAAGGAATGTAAGGCAAGAGTTTAGGGAGAGACTCTATTAAGAGAGGAAACAGTCTCAGGTGAAAAGAAGTCATATTCCACTGAGAAATAGATTTAATTTGCTAGGAGAAATTTGTGGAATATGCGAAAAGGTTTAACATATTACTGAGGATTGCTTGACATTGCTGCCCGATCAAAGAGTGTAAAAGAGAACACCTACACTTGCTCCTAAATTTGGCCAAACATTGCTACTCGGTCAAGGAATGCAAAGGAAAACACCTACATATGCTCCTAAATTTGGCCAAAGAAGAAGAAGAGGAAGACAAATGACTATGGTTGTAGAAGTAGCCTTAAAAGCTTCCAAGAAAGAAAAGCCATAGATCCTGGATAGTGGTTGCTCTTCATACATGACAGGAGACTTCAAGATGTTGAAGGGAGTAGCAAAATGTGATGGAGGGTCAGTCAAATTTGGCAATGATAGTGCCTTAAAAATTATAGGTATTTGTACTACTGAAATTGGTGTAGAAAAATTGAAATCGAAGAAAGTGCTTTATGTTGAATTGTTAAAACACAATCTTATCAGTGTTAGCCAGCTTTGTGATGATGAACATGAAGTTACTTTCAAAAAGAGTGGCTGTATAGTAAAGAGATTAAGTGATGGTGTTGTTCTTACTAAGGGTAAAAGAACAAATAGAAGTGTATACCAAGTTTCTAGAAGCAAAAACACATGTTACATGAGCACTAAAGATGAGAATTTGTTGTGACATAGGAGATTAAGACATCTTAGACAAAAAGGGCTAAACAAGTTATCCAAAAATAAAGCTGTGAAAGATGTACCTATGCTGAAAAGAGAAAAAGATGCAATTTGTAGCACTTGTCAAAAAGTGAAGATGGTGGATGCTACCTACAAAAATGTGGAGACTCAAACAAAGAAGTCATCGGAGCTTATTCATTCAAATATATTCACCAAACCTCTGTCAAGAAAGATGTTTTAAAAGTTAAGGCTGAATTTATGTATTCAGCCACCCCCTAGAGGTTAAGGTATACCTCTAACCCTTTTCTCCTTCCCTTTTCTATTATTCTTTGGATTTATTGTCAAAGGGGGAGATATTTTGTATAAATCCAAAGGGAGTATATATTGATAAAAAAAGGGAGTAGCTTGATACATAAAGAGGGAGAAATAGTCAAGGGGGAGAAGTAGCAAAAAGGGGAGTTAAAGTTTGTTTTAAATTGGAGTCATACTCATATGCAAAAAGGGAGATGCATGTTTTAAAGGGAGCTATGAATGTTAAGAGCTCTGCTTGTGCTTAATTGTTGATTGTTGGTGAAGTTCCCGACTTCTCCCTAGGATTTACTAGTTTGTGATACTAAGAGTGGGCTGAATCAGTATCACCACAATTTGTAATTCGTAGGTAAGTGAACAACTTCAACCTCTTCTTAAAAGTGAACTCTTTCTCAGACTCGACTAAGGTAGATTTATTGCTACCTACTAATCATAATAGTCTCCAAAGTCACCTTTTAGACACCTTGCCTAATAGATAATACGAATGTTCTTATTTAGGTCTTCGTTAGGTTATGGGTTGGCTGATACTTTAGCTGGGTTCACAACTCAATTCAAAACACAGAACATAAAGCAAATTAAGGACAGACGAGATTTACGTGGTTCCATCAACGTGACATACATCCACGGTGGTAGGGACTCTCCCTTACCGAGACTATCCACTATCCTTGAGAATTCCAGTTACAATGGATGTCTTAATCCTCTGCTCCTTTCACTATTGCAATTACTAAGCAAGTACAATACAAAGAGTGTCACTTACTGTGTCTACCCTTCTTCTAGTTTGTCTTGCTCCTGTTGGATTGAAAGGCTGCTCCACTGCCGCTTAAAAGTTCACCGCAACGCTCTTTAACCTCTCTTAAAGAAGTCTGGAAAAATGTTGAGTTCTTTTAATGCTTCACAGAATTTCTTCTCTGCGTTGTTTCACACAGCTCCTGCTTTCATCGTCTCACGGTCTCACTCGTCTCCTATTTCACGATCTTAATGTCTCATGGGTCGTCTCATGTTTTTGGTTTGATGTTACACGTCTTACTCACGTTTCTGGTTTGCACGCTTTTCCGTTTCACACCTCCTTTGGCTGTATTAGATTTTCTCCCTTTTTTGTCGGTCATTGTTCATCGACCGTCAGGTTTCTCTCTCCTTCTGCTGGTGGTGTGTTTTGCTTTGTCCTGCCGTCCAGCCCCCTTATTCTGTCATCACTCTTCTTCCTGCCGACGGTCTCCGATCTGGCCATGTATGATTTTTCTCCTTTTTTTTCTCTTTCTTCCCTTGTTCTGTCGTCGGCTCATTTGGTTGGTTGAATTGGGTTTTCTTTCTCTCCTTCTCGTCGACTCCTCTGTTCTGGCCATCGGGTTTCTTTTTCTCTCCTTCTCGTCAACTCCTCGGGTTTGGCAGTCGGGTTTCTCTCTCTCTCCTTCCCGTCGATCTGCTCCGATTTGCTCAATTTTCGACCTGCCTCTTTCTCCATATCGGGTTTTCTCTCTCTTCGTTCCTTGTTTTGCTGAGAGAGATGCCTTGTGTTTTCCAATCACTCTTTGTGTTTACGCCGTTCACCCTCTCTTTTTTTCCGACGACGGCTTGTTTTCTCTCTTATCTTCGACAATTGCTTGTTCTAATGGCTGCTCCTCTTCTCCCTTTTTCTCTCCTTTGTTCGACGACTACACTGTTCACTCGATGGCTTCTTTCAATGGCTGCTTCTTTTTTATTTTGCCTTCCCCTGTTTTGCCGTTCTCTTGCCGTCGGTGTGCTTTGGCCGTATGTTGTGTTTTTCTGTTTTCTCTATTTGGCCGTCCACACACTTTTGTATTTTTGCCGTGTATTCAATTGTGTTGGCCTTACCCTAATTTTGTCTTCCAAGGCCTTTATATACTCTCTTCCATGAAACCCTAATAGGGCTTACTTGTAACGAATTTATTGTCTTGCCCTTACACGACGGATTTACATTCTTGCCATTACGCGGCGGATTTACTTTTTTGCCCTTCCATGTGGCTTTATTTTCTTGCACACTTAAACCTAGTTGACAACAATTACAACCCATACAAGGCTGTGGGAACAATAGTTGGATTTACTGTGTTGCTAACAAATCTAAAGGGGGAGATTGTTGAGCTTATCTTTGATGGCTAATGTTGGATTTGTTGTTAATAGTATCTCACATAGTTGTTTTTGTTAATTTGATGTTATAAATGCCGTTAAGATGCAAACTGGTCCTTGGTTAAAATTGTTAATGGTAGGTCAACCCTGAAATCGATGAGTCAATGTTGATTGTTGACCCTAAATTTTAAGAGTTAAGGCTGATTGTTGACCCTTGACCATTAACCCTAAATTTTAGGAAGTTAATGTTGACCATTGACCTTAAATTTTAAGAATCAAATTTGGCTGTTGATTGTAGGGCAACCCTTAGGAATCAATGTTGATTGTTGATGAGTGTACAACCTTAATTTCAAAACTCTATAAATACCTTTATGCATCTTGCAAGACCAATGTATGAGTTGTAGAAAAATTGAGAGAACAACAAGGATTACAAAGGTGAACAACAAACCTAAAGCCAAGGAAAGGTGAAAAGCAAACCTAAAGCCAAAGATAAGTTGAGCAACAAAGAGAGGCAACCACCAAAGAGAGAGTGATCGGTCAAGGCAAAGGAGGCAACCACTAAAAAGAGGTGCAACACTAAGGATAGGTGCAGCCAGTTAAGAAAGGTGCAGCTGGCCAAACAAGGTGCAGTAGTCGATAACCCTGCCAAAGGGAGAATAAGGTGTAATAGCTAATAATCACATTAAAGAGAGGAGAAGAATGTGCAGCAACCACACCAAACTAGAGAAAAACGTGTAGCAGCCACACCAAACCAGAGGAGACGTGTAGTAGCCACACTAAACTAGAGAATGATATGCAGCAACCATACCAAACTAGAGAAGAATGTAAAGCAGTTACACCAAGGAGAGAAGGATGTGCAACAACCATACCAAAGAAAGGAGATATGTAGCAGCAACTAATCAACCATACCAAGGAAGAGGGTGTGTAGCAAACTACACCAAGGATAGGTGTGTAGTGGTAACCAATCAACCACACCAAGAGAGAAGGTGTGTAGTAGCAAACCAAGGAAAAACTAGCAGTAATTGCAGTAGAAAGGAAACCTACAATTGTAGTAGCAAGCATAATAAGCAATAGTTGTAGAAGCAAGGGAAACAACAATTGCAGAAGCAAGCAGCAAGTGTAGGTACAACCAACAAGTGCAGGCACGATCAGCAGCAGACAAAACTAGTAGTAGGTAGCAAGTGCAAGCACAACCAATGCTTGTAGTAGTAGGCAACAAGTGCAGGCACGACCAGTAATAGGTAGCAAGTGTAGGCATAACCAACATCTTACAACAACAGGTAGCAAGTGCAGGCATGACTAGTAGCAGGCATAACTAGTAGTAGGCAGTAAGTGTAAGCACAACCAACAGCAAGTAGCAAGTGCAAGCACCAGTAGGAGGAGGACAAAACTTGCTCTAGTAGTAGGGCAGGCAGCATTAGTAATAGGAGGAGAAAACTTGCCTCGACAGTAAGGCGGGCAACATCAGCAGCAGGGGAAGAAACTTGCCAAAACAACAAGTGAAGTAATATTAGTAGTAGGGAAGAGAACTTGTTAAGGCAGTAGGTGAGGTAACTTGCCAAGACAATAGGTGAGGTAACTTGCTAAGACAATAGGGAAGATAACTTGCCAAGGCAGTAAGAGAGGTAGCACCTACAGCAGGGGGAGAAAACTACCAAGGCAGCACTGATAGCAGAGGAAAAGAACCTGCTAAGGCAACAGGTGAGGCAACATTGACAGTAGAAGAAGAGAACTTACAGCAGAGATAACCTGTAGACATAGAGAACCTGTAGAGAAGAGACTGGTAAAGCTTGAGCAAAGATCGACAATGAGGAAAGAGAAGATCCGTTTTCTACAACAACAACAACAACCTATGCACATTGAATGATCTTTTTTAAGGAAGTTTTAACATAAACTTTTCATGTATTTCTTGAAAAATGGTGGGACACCTTTGGAGTGATCAGGAGATCAATTCTGTGATTGGGAGATCTTTATAAGTAGTTAAGGAGTGATCCTTCTATAACATAATTGTATCCCTTGATAATAAGAGTGGATTGTGTGATTTAAGAGTGATCTTATCACATCGTGGATGTAGCTTACACATTGTGGGTGAACCACGTAAAAATTGTTGTGTGTTCTTTGGTGCTCACGCTTGATTGATATCCATACAGCTGCGCTCATATAAAGAAGCACGATAAATAATTGGATCATTGACTCTAACAAGTCACAGAGGTTAATCCGGACAGATTTGTAAAAAGTAAGTATCTTATATTGATTCACCCCTTCCCTCTTTCAGTGTAAGACCTAAGAAGATCTTTATTAAACCTTACAACATAACAACTTTATTTGCATAGCCTTTAACCATGGTCCCTTTACCCAAATATTTATATGTCAGCACCTCTAAGGTATCAAGTTAACCTTAAAAGGCAAGAAAAAACAAAAATATACCCTATATTGGTGCCTTATTTAGAGCTATTACCCTAACTTCTCTAAAACAAGCTAATTACCGTTATAGCTAGGTAACAACTAAACCTACCTTATCTTTATTTGTATGATGCTAATGAAATTATAATTAACATATGAATAGTTTGAACATTCTATAAACAATTTATAGACTCTTAAGCATAGAGTGTAAGAGTTAATGGATGAAGATTGGATTGACTTTTCAAAAATTGAAAAAAATCTTGATATTAAGATTAATCCTCTTCCTAATCATAAGACGGTAAATAAAATTAAGAAGTACCTAAACAATGTCTACTAAGGACCAAATCCTAACTTTTTAAAGTTGGCATGATTAAAGCACTAATTTGTAAGGGCCCACTGTTTTGCCACCAAAGAAACCTAATATCATAAAAAAACATTTCACTCAACAACTTAGGTCTCATTTCCTCTTTTAACACTTTATGACCTTTATCTAAATGGTAAAGCAATTTTGATGGGATTATAATTGTTAGGTAAACTTCTATGGTTAAACATCAACACTAAAGTTAATGTTTATAACAACATATGATGTCATGGGGTTATAAGCAACATTCAAAGTGGTAGATGTTGCACTTTGGAACATATGAAGAGACTCAAGCAAAGGAAAGAAAAAGTTGCTATCTTGGATGATGTTAGGGAAATCCTTCCTTAAAACGCTAAGAAAGTATATTCATTTAGTAAGTAAAACCTTGAGTGTAAGGAAACCATTACCAATAAAGATGATAGGATATTCCTTTAATACATCAAGTAGAGTGAGTATAGTGTAGTTGGCAGCTTAGTTGAATCCCTATAAATATTTAATCCTTTCTTTATTAATAAACTTTAAGTTTTATTAAAAGTTTTTGCTATATACCTTTAACTAAGCATACATTTTTAATGGCTAGTGTTGGATTTATTGTCAACACCATCTCACACGATTATATGTGTTGATATGAGGTTACAAATGCCGTTAAGATATAATGAGGTCATTAGGAGAAACTGGTGATGACAAGTCAACCGTGACGTTGAGGAGTTAATGTTGATTGTGACCCTAAATTTTAAGGATCAAGATTGATCGTTGACCGTTGACCCTAAATTTTAGGAATCAAATCTGGCTGTTAATTGTAGGGCAACATGTACATATTAATGATGACCGTTGATGATCGTGTAGTCTTAATCCCAAGGCTCTATAAATACCGTTAAATGTCTTGCAAGAAGGGCGTATTGTCACGGCCTGTTTTAAAATTTTTGCCAAACTAGGCCCGTTGGAAGCCTAGCTTGATTGCTGCCCAAAGACTTGGCAAGAACATTATGGATGCATAATTATGTATCAAGTCTTTAGAATTCTCTCTTGTAAATATATAAGCTATTTTAGAATAGTCTTGATCTAAAGGGTTCTATAGAAATCTAGAACAAGCAATTATAGCCTCGCATTGAGGAAGTGGAACCATTATAAATACCCCATTTCTCTCATTTGTAAGACACATCATTGAATTGAAAGTTCTCTCCTTTGCAAAGCTTTCTCTCGTGCCTTCAGTTTCCTAGCCTATTTTTAGCCTCTCTCGACTCTAAGTTGATTCACTCAAACTCTCTAAGGCTTACTTAGTTCGTCTTTTCTCACAAGGTGACTAAGTGCTGTGCGGGTTAGCATGATCTTAGTCTAACTCTGTGACAGGTGGTATTAGAGCAATGGTTGAATTCTAGGTACAACTTGGTTCTTGCTTGAGTTGTGAATATGGCAAGTGAGGAAGGAATTGTTGCTACTGCCATTATGGAGCAACAGATCGAGCTTCAAGCTCCTGGGTGAGAGGAACAACGTGTTCCAGCTAAATATGGGAAGTCTAAGGCCCCAATAAAAGAGCTTATGGAGTCTTGTGTTACTATCCTAAAAAGGAGCATCACAGATGTGAGCTATTTAGTGGGAGAACTGAGCGATCAAATTGATAATTTGATCCATAAGAATGCTGAAATCACTAGGGTGGTCAAGTCCATGATTGGAGAATTTAGTTACACCTTTAAGGGAGAACTGAGCTCTCTTAACCAAGAACTGTTTGACTTATGGAAGTTCGTTGAAGGAGAAATTCACGACCTCTGTAGAGAGATGGGTTTGCTTCGTTAAAGTAGTCCACCTTCAACAAGTACTGATGGTATGAGTAGCACTACCGTTGTGTACAGTTTGAAAGTTCCAAAGCCTGCCATGTACAATGGCATGTGCAATGCCATCGTTGTGGAAAACTTTCTTTTTAGCTTTGAACAATACTTTGAGGCCATAAGAGTTGTTAAGGACATTGCTAGGATAAGTAATGCCCTAATCTTCTTTAGGGATGCTGCTCAACTATGATGGAAAAGGAAGTATTCCAAGCAGGAGAATGGCCTGTGTGTCATCAACACATGGGAGCAATTCAAGGTTGAATTGCGCAAATACTTTGTCCCTCATAATGCAGATAGTGAAGCTAGAGGGACGCTGCATCATCTCAGGCAAACATGTAGTGTTTCTGACTACATTAAGGAATTCACTACTCTCATGCTTGAAGTTGATGATTTGTCTGACAAGGACTTTCTCTTCCACTTTCAAGATGACTTAAGAGATTGGGTAAGAGTAGAACTAGATAGGCGTAACGTGCAGACTTTGGACGATGCCATTGCTACTGTCGAAATGCTTATCGATTACTCTACCCATTCCAGTGAGGTAACATATAAAAAATCCTTAAGTGGCAAGCCCAAGAACTCTTTAGGCAAGCATGATGCTGGTGGACCTCTAAAGCCTTACTTCATTTGTGACGGACTACATTGGGTTTGGGATTGCCTTAATCGTAAGGCAATGAATGCTATTGTGGCGGAACTCAACAAGAAGAGGTCCAAAAAGGAGCCTCAAGTTGATCTGGGAGCTATCCAACGCTTAGGTACTCTCTCCAAGCTTTTCTCCCCAACTATCCCTAAGGAGAAAGGCTTATTATAGTTGATATGTCTATTGAAAGCAAAGTTGTGTGTGCTATGCTAGACACAAGAGCCACACATAACTTCATAGATGTACATGAGACCAAATGTCTAGGTCTCAAACTTACAAAGGGAGTTGGCATTATCAAGGTAGTCAACTCCAAGGAAAAGCCAATATATAGGATAATGGAAGGAGTAACCGTCCAAATTAGCGATTGACATGATAAGCTAAACTTTACCATTGTTCCTATGGGCAATTTTAAAATGGTTTTAAGTCTTACTTTCTTCTACAAAGCTCTAGCTTTTCTTGTTCTTACATTAAATTCCCTTGTCATTCTTAACAATCATAAGATTTGAGTGATTCCTTTGAAAAGTATGGAAAAGTCCAAAACATCAATGATTTCTGCCTTGCAATTTAAACAGGGTCTTAAGGTGGATTAAAGTTATGTTGTCACGATGAGGGAATTAAGGGATGAGGAAGACATAGCAAAGCTTGCTCCTTTGTTGTTGCGACCCATCCAAGTTGTCTTTGAGGAGTTCAAGGAAGTGATGTCTTCAGAGTTCTTCCTTTTAGGCAAGATGTGGATCATCACATCGAGCTAAAACCCAGTGCCAAGCCCTCTGCCATGGCCCCTTACCGCATAGCACCTCCTGAACTTGTAGAATTAAGGAAGCAACTTCAAGATTTGCTTGACTCAAGCTACATCTAATCTTTTAAAGCCCTTTATGATGCTCCAGTTTTATTCTAAAAAAAAAAAAGAGATGGATCGCTACAAATGTGCATCGACTATCGAGTCTTAAACAAGGTAACCATCAAGAACAAGTACCCAATTCCTTTGATAGCTGACCTCTTTGATCAATTGGGGAAGGCAAGGTACTTCACAAAGTTGGACCTAAGGTCGGGTACTGTCAAGTTTGCATAAAACCTGGTGACGAACCGAAGACTGCATGCGTGACGTGTTATGGAGCTTTTGAGTTCCTAGTTATGCCTTTTGGTCTCACTAACGCCCTTACTACCTTTTGCATGTTAATGAACAAGGTACTTCATCCCTTCCTTGAAAAATATGTGGTGGTTTACTTGGATGACATAGTGATCTATAGCAATACTCTTGAGGAGCACAAAGGTCACTTTAAACAAGTCTTTCCAGTTCTCCGCAAAAATGGGTTGTACGTTAAGAAGGAGAAGTGCTCTTTTGCGAAGTAAGAGGTGGATTTCTTAGGTCACAAGATCAAAGATGGCAAACTTATGATGACTCAAGCAAAGGCCCATGCCATTCAAGAGTGGGAGCCTCTAAAGAAGGTCCTTGAATTACAATCATTCTTGGGACTAGTCAACTATTACCAACGGTTTATTGAAGGATATTCTACCATAATAGCTTTATTGATGGATCTTGTTGTTCCCACAGCCTTGTATTGGTTGTAATTGTTGTCAACTAGATTTAAGTGTGCAAGTAATTTGACATGGAGGAGCAAGAAAGTAAAGCCACAAGGAGGGGCAATAGAGTAATTTGAAGCTACATGGAGGGACAAGAAAGTAAAACCACAACTTTGCAAGAGAAAACAAAAGAAACCCTATATGCAAAATCATACAAGTCATTGGAAGAAAAGGAGAAAATTCGAGATGGCCAAAAGTGTGACGACAGACCACCGGCACATTAGCAATCGACGAGGAGACGACACGGTAAGGAGAAAACCATGTGACGACAAGAGAGAGAAACCTGTGAGGAACGACACACCATCGACAGAAAAGGGAGAAAATCTGTGACACCCAAAATTAGAGACGGGCTGAACGGCAGAACAAGGGCTGGATGGTAGAACGAAAGGCAGACGGAAAAAGAAAGGGGTGGATGGGAAAAATAGAAACTATCGGTAAAGAGAAAGAAAACTCGATTCAGCCAACCAAGTGAGTACGGAAAAACAGAACATCGGCAGAAAAGAGAAAAACCCGATACGGTTATAAAAGGTGTAAAAGGTGAATGGCAAAGAAATGAACGACCAAAATTTGGGTGGACGACAAAGAGGTGAATGGCCGAAGGAGAGTAAACGGCACAAGAAAAGAGTGAACGGCTGGACAGTGAAAGAGATCCGACTGAACAGTGAGAGATATCCGGCTGGACGGTGTGAGACCAAAATGTGTGACGGTGTGAGACCAGAACGTGCAACAGCGTGAGACTAGAACGTGCGTCGGCATGAGACCAGAAACGTGCGTGAGGTGTGAGACCCGCAAAGCGGGCAAACCAAAAACGTGCGTGAGACGTGAAATGCCAAACTAGAAACTTGAGGCAGGCTGTGAGATTAAGTGACAAGTGAAGTCGTGAGACGATGAAAACAGGACTTGTGTGAAACAACCTAGAGAAAAAATTCGTTGAAGCATTGGAAAGAACTCAACGTATTTCCAGATTTCTTTAAGAGAGGTTAGAGAGTTGTGGTGGATTTC
Organism: Ceriops tagal; assembly: GCA_021533255.1. Taxonomy (NCBI): domain Eukaryota; kingdom Viridiplantae; phylum Streptophyta; class Magnoliopsida; order Malpighiales; family Rhizophoraceae; genus Ceriops; species Ceriops tagal. The sequence goes on from CM038596.1 coordinate 8,696,833, forward strand.
TAAGCGGCAGTGAAGCAACCTGTTCAATTCAACAGAGGCAAGACAAGTTAGAAGAAGGGTAGACACAGTAAGTGACACTCTTTGTATTATACATGCTTTGTATTTGCAATAGTGAAAGGAACAGAGGATTAAGACATCCATTGTAACTATATTGTGGACATAGGGAGTACAACACTGGTATTCTCAATTATAGTGGATTGTCTCGGTAAAGGAAGAGTCCTTGCCACCGTGGACATACGTCACATTGACAGAACCACGTAAATCTCTTGTGTCCTTACTTTAATTTACATTCTGTGTTTTGAATTGAGTTGTGAACACAGCTAAAGTATCATCAAACCCATAACCTAAAGAAGACCTAATCAAGAACATCCTATCTGTCTAATAGGTAAGGTGTCTGAAAGGTGACTTTGAGGACTATTGTGATTAGTAGGTAATAATAGATCTACCTTAGTCGAATCTAAGAAAGAGTTTGCTTTTAAGAAGAGGTTGAAGTTGTTCATATACCTGCGTATTAATGGGAGCAAAAGTATTAAAGAAGTAGAATACTTTGGCTTAAGTTATCAGTGTTTTTAAGGGGTGTGATACTGATTCACCCCTCCTCTCAGTATCACAGACTAGTAAATCCTAAGGTGAAGTTGGAAACTTCAATTGGTATCAAAGCACAGGTTCACCAGTTTGAAACTTAACAGCTTTGTGTACTAGTTTGAAGGGTTTCAAAAGTTTTAACTAGTTTAGCATACTGAGAAATGGATGTCGGTACCAGCACCAGTACTACTTATAGTAAGAAGGTTTCAATCTTCAACGAAACCAACTACCATATGTGGAGAGCGAGAATGCAGGTGATATTTGCAACCATGGGCATGAACGTGGTGAAATCTGTACAAGAGAGTTTTGAACCTCCAAAAGAAGGTAAAGATCTAACCCCAGAGGAATTAAGGCAATTTGGGATCAATGGGAAGGCCTCAAATGTCATCATTTTAGCATTGATAGATGCTAAATATGCTAAAGTTATGGACTACAAATCTGCCAAGGAGATATAGGACAGATTGCAGAAAGTCTATAAAGGTGATGGCAAAATGAAGGAGGCCAAGCTTCAAGTTTTCAAGGAGAGATATGAATCTCTTAAAATGCAGAAAAATGAGACAGTCCAAGAGTTCTTCACCAGGGTTATTGATGCTATAAACGATCTTAGAAGTCATGGGAAGAATAAGAAGGACTCATCTATTGTGAAGAAAATTTTGAGAATTCTACCTAAGAGGTTTGCCTCAAAGGTGGCAGCCATAGAGGAAAGTAGAGATCTCAATTCTATGTCACTGCATGATCTCCAGTGCAATCTTATTGCATATGAGATGAGAAGAAAGTCAACTGAGAGCTCCCCAACATCAAAGGTATCAAAGGAGCAGCTTTCAAAGTTATGAAACACTTGAAGATAAAAGAAGAGGAAGAATCATTCAGTAAGGATGATGATGGTGATGAGGAAGAAAGTGAAGGTGAAGTGTTGGCTTACTTCACATGGAAATTCAAGAAGGGGTCTAAGAAGGGAAAAGGACAGTTGTCCTTGAGATGTTATCGTTGTGGGCAGACTGGACACTTTGCTTCTCAGTGCAAAGTGAAACTTGATGATGAAGATGAGGATGGTGATGATGAGCAAAATTCAAAATGGAGAAGACCATTGTTCAAATCAAAGAAGTCCAGCAAGAAGACTGCCAACCCACAGAAGAAGAAGAGAGGCTTATTCAAGAGTTATGTAAGAGGAAGATGAAGAATCATTAGATGAGTAGGCCTTTATGGCATTAGTTCAAAGTGGTAGTTCAACCTCTGAAGAGGAAGAAGACGTTGATGAAGAAGAACCAGATCTTGAAGCTAAGTTGGAAGCAGCTTCAAAGGAGATAATCAGAAGGGGCAGAACCATAAAAAGTTTGGAGGCTCACATAAAACAAGTTGAAGCAAAGTCTGAGGAAGCTAAAAGTCAAAAGGATGAAATAAGGGCTGAACATATTGACTTGAAGAGAAGATTTGAAGAACATATCAAAATATGTGAAGACCTTACAATAGAGCTTGGCTCAAGGACTTCAAAAATTGAAGGAATGGAGACAGAGTTACTGAGACTTCAGCAACAATTCAAAAAGAGTGAAGAGAATGTGCAGAAGCTTGAAATGATAGGAGAAACAAGTTCTGTAAGAGAAAAGAAGAATGAAGAGAAAGTGTAGCAATTTAAGGCTGCATTGCCTAAAGATAATCAGAATGTGCCACAGAAGTTGAAAGAGAAGGTTGTGACTTAGGAGAAGATAGCTGAGAATAAAGAGGATTTGAAGAAGCAACCTAGGGTGGCAAGCAAAAATGAAGAAAAGAAGGTCAACCAGCAAAGGGCTATGGTTGAATAGAAGAAGGAGAAAAGGTGACTGAAATGAAAGTCACACAAGCAAAGAAGCCAACTACGTTGCCTACACAATAAGTAATGAACAAAAGAAAACAAGCTGTGATTAGACCCAAGAAGAGGCAGTTTCAAGGTCACTGTCTTTATTGTGGAGTTTGGGGTCATAAGGCGAGTAACTGTTGGTGGAGAAGGCCAGTATAAGTCTCCAACTTGAGAAGATATGATGCTGTATACAGGGGGAGACAACACAAAATTCAGAGGAGAACACCTATCGTGAGTTCTTGCACATATTGTAAAAAGCAAGGACACACTAATAAAGAGTGTTGGTGGAAGCCCAAACTAGTGGTTTCAAAGAACAAGTTTACTGTATTGGCAGACTTGGAGCAGTGTGAAAGATGCAGATAGGATGACCATAATGCTAAGAGATGCATGACACTTCTCCCTGAGCAAGAGAAGGTACTTGATGGCACAGTAAAAACAATTGGTGCAGTTAAAGTTGAGAAAAAGGAGAAAGCTATCATTAAGCCAGTTCAAAGGAAAGAATATAAAGCAAAAAGGGAGGTAACTAATATAGCTAAAATTGCACTAAAGGCTGACTACAAGGATAAGCAATGGATCCTTGGTAGTGGATGTACTTCACACATGACAGGAGATAAGAGTAAGTTATCAAAGTTAAACAAGTCAAGAAAAGGCAGAGTCAAGTTTGGCAATGATGATTCACTCAACATCAGTGGTCAGGGGTCAGTAAATATTGGAAAAGGAAAACTGAAGATGTTTTGCATGTTGAAGGACTCAGATATAATCTAGCATCTGTCAGCCAACTATGTAATGAAGACCATAAAGTGATATTTATAAAAACAGGTTGCCAAGTAAAGAGTAAAGAAGGCAATACTATTGTAGTCGGGAAGAGAACAGCTAAAAATTTATATGTGATTGATAAGGATAAGACAAACAGCTGTTTACTTACAAAAGAAGAAGAAAATCAACTCTGGCATAGGAGGCTGGGACACTTAACACAAAAGAATATAAGGAAGTTGACCACTACTCATGCAATTAGAGACATTCCAGACCTCTAGAGAGAGAGGGAGTATGTTTGCTCAGCATGCTCTAAAGGAAAATAGGTTAGGAAGCAATATAAGACCAAAGAGTTCAGTTCTGAAGCAGTGCTTGACATTGTACATACTGATTTGTATAGGCCGATGAGAACAAAAGGGTTGAATGGTGAGAGGTACTTCATCTTGTCTGTTGATGATTATTCCAGAAGGACCTGCATCATGCACCTCAAACACAAGTTAGAAGTTCTGAATTGCTTTAAGAGATACAAAAGATTGGCTGAAAATGAGGGTGGAAGGAAGATCAAAGTATTGAGGTCAAATCAAGACACTAAATTTACAAATAAAGCTTTTGAAGATTACCTTGAGAAGCATGGTATTCATCATCAGATGGCAGTAGCAAGAACACTTCAATAGAATGGGGTGGTAGAGAAGAAAAATAAAGCTGTGGTTGAAATGACAAGAACTCTACTGCTGGAATCCAAGCTTCACACAAGATTTTGGACAGAAGCAACATTTACAGCTGTACATCTACTGAATAGAGTCTTACTAAGGCCTAATATTAATAAGACTACATATGAGCTATGCAGTGGGAAGAAGACAACAGCCAAGTATCTCAAAATCTTTGGTAGCCCATATTTTGTGAAGAACAAGGAGCAAAACTTGGAAAAATTCAATTTTAGGTCTGATGAAGGCATCTTTGTAGGATACTCAACAAAGACAAAGGGTTACAGAGTTTTCCTGCATAAGTTAGGAAAAGTGATCACGTCTAGTGATGTAAGAATAAATGAGAACTGGAAAACAATACAGAATGGAGAAGCTGAGGACAATGAAGAAAATGACTTCAAGATAGATGAAGAATCAGACCAGCCAGAAGAAAAGGAATAAGAAGTAAGTTCAGACTCGAAGAAGAGTGAGTTTGAAGATGAAGAAAAAGATCCTCTTGCAACTAAGACTGTGCAAGAAAGAAGGACAAAGAAAACGTAGACCAGTGCTTATAAAGGAAATCAGATCATAGGTGACCCATCAGTAGGAGTTACAACAAAAAGAAGAATTGTGGGAGCTACTACTTTACTCTCACAAGTTGAACCTAAATCTATTGAAGAGGCTACATAAGACAAAGCTTGGGTCAAAGATATCAATAAGGAGCTGGATCAAATCGAGAAGAATGATACATGGGAGCTAGTTCCAAGGCCCACTAACAAGAATGTCACAGGAACAAAATGGGTCTTTAGGAATAAACATAATGAAGATGGCAAGGTGGTGAGGCACATGGTCAGGCTGGTATACAAAGGCTACACTCAGATAGAAGGAGTAGATGTTGATGAAACTTTTGCACCAGTGGCAAGGTTAGAAACTATTAGAATGTTCCTAGCTTTAACAGCACATAAGAGGTATGAAGTTTATCAGATGGACGCGAAATCAGCCTTTCTGAATGAGCTCCTGAAAGAAGAAGTATATATTGAACAACCTGGTAGAGTACAAATCAGTGAGGATGAGACCTACGTGTGCAAGGTGAAGAAAGCTTTGTATGGCCTTAAACAAGCCCCAAGAGCATGGTACAGTAGGCTGGATGCGTATTTGAGAAGGTTGAACTTCAGAAGAGGAACAGTTGATAATAACCTATATGTGTTCAACTCAGAGAAAGACCAGCTGATAACCATAGTATATGTAAATGATATCATCTTTGGAGGGGATCACTCTGAGCTATGCTAAGATTTTGCACAGAAGATGAGCAAGGAATTTGAGATGTCATTGATTGGAGAAATGACCTACTTTCTTGGATTACAGATAAAACAGTGTGAAGAAGGTATTTTTATTTCTTAGATGAAATATGCCAAAGAGATGCTAAAAAAGTTTGGCATGGAGAATAGCAGACCTGTCAGTACCCCTATAACAATGGGCTGCAAGTTAACAAAAGATCAGGAGGGAAGGAGTACAAGTCCTACAGAGTACAGGAAGATGATAGGGAGCCTTTTGTACCTTACAGCATCAAGGCCTGATCTTATGTAAGTTGTGTGCGTTGCCAGCAGATTCCACGCTGATCCTAAGGAATCTCATGTGTTGGCAGTGAAAAGAATCCTAAGATATCTCAAAGGGACACTGGAAATAGGTTTGTGGTATTTGGCTATAGATTCTGTAAAATTACGAGCAACACTAATGCAGACTGGGTAGGAAGTATAGATGACAGAAAATCAATCAGCGGCTACAACTTTTACTTAGGTTCAAAGTGTGTTGCATGGTTAAGTAGAAAGCAAAATAGTGTTGCTTTGAGCACAGCTGAGGCTGAGTATATGGCTGCTTGTGCAGCATGTACTCAGGTGATATGGATGAAAAGACAATTGGTAAACTTGAGTGTTGAAGTGAAGTTACCCGTGAGTGTACTTTGTGATAATCAAAGTGCTATTGATCTCAGCAAGAATCTGGTTCAACATTTAAGGAGTAAGCATATTGACATCAAGTATCACTTCATTAAAGATAAAGTGGAACAGGGTACAATTCAGTTGAAGTACGTTGGTACTAAAGATCAAATTTCAGATATTCTAACTAAACCTTTGTCCACAGAGCTGTTTGAAAAGTACAGATTGAGTCCGTCTGTGCAAATGCCTCCTCAAGCCTGAAAATTAGGTGAATCCTCCATCTTTACTTTGCGAGTTTTTCAGATTTGTAATTGGTTGGTAAAGGAGAAGAGAAGCAACAGTGTAGGGGGAGCTGTTAAGGAAGGGGGAGTGCATATTTAGGGGGAGTTGTAATCCATTTGCTTCTGGATTATTACTCCAAGAAGATTATGAAAGATTGCTGCATAATGGCTTTTGTTGTGAGTGTTGCCAACAATTACAAAGGGGGAGATTGTTGTTCCTACAGCTTTATATTGGTTGTAATTGTTGTCAACTATATTTAAGTGTGCAAGTAATTTGACATAGAGGGGCAACAAAGTAAAACCACAACTTTGCAAGAGAAAACAAAAGAAACCCTACACGGCAAAATCAGATAAGCCGTTGGAAGAAAAGGAGAAAATTCGAGACGGCTAAAAGTGTGACGCCAGACCATCGGCACACCAGCGGTCGGCGAGGAGATGACATGGCAAGGAAAAAACTGTGTGACGGCAAGAGAGAGAAACCCGTGAGGAATAGCACACCACCGGCAGAAAAGGGAGAAAATCCGTGATGGCCAAAATCAGAGACGGGGTTGAACGGCAAAACAGGGGCTGGATGGTAGAACGAAGGGCGGATGGAAAAAGAAAGGGGTGGATGGGAAAAACAAAAACCACCGGTAGAGAGAAAGAAA
>CM038596.1:8703649-8876834 GCA_021533255.1 Ceriops tagal
CTCGATTCAGCCAACTAAGTGAATACAGAAAAATAGAACACCGGTAGAAAAGAGAAAAACCCGATATGGCTAAAAGGGGTGGATGGCAAAGAAGTGAACGGTCAAAATCGGGGTGGACGACAAAGAGATGAACGGCCGAAGGAGAGTGGACGACATAAGAAAAGAGTGAATGGCTTGGCTGGACGGTGAGAGAGATCCGACTGGACGGCGTGAGACCAGAAAGTACGATGACTTGAGACCAGAACGTGTGTTGGTGTGAGACTAAGAACGTGCGTGAGGCATGAGACCAGCAAAGCGGGCAAACCAAAAACGTGCGTGAGACGTGAAACGCCAAACTAGAAACGTGAGGCAGGCCTTGAGATCAGGAGACGGATGAAGTCGTGAGAAGGTGAAAGCAGGAGTTGTGTGAAACAACTTAGAGAAGAAATTCGATGAAGCATTGGAAAGAACTTAACGTATTTCTAGATTTCTTCAAGAGAGGTTAGAGAGTGTTGTGGTGGACTTCTAAGCAGTTGTGAAGCAGCCTATTTAATTCAACAGAGGCAAGACAAGCTAGAAGAAGGGTTGACACAGTAAGTGACACTCTTTGTATTGTACTTGCTTTGTATTTGCAATAGTGAAAGGAACAGAGGATTAAGACATCTATTGTAACTATATTGTGGACATAGGGAGTACCACACTGGTATTCTTAATTATAGTGGATTGTCTCGGTAGAGGAAGAGTCCTTACCACTGTGGACATACATCACATTGACGGAACCACGTAAATCTCTTGTGTCTTTACTTTGATTTACATTCTGTGTTTTGAATTGAGTTGTGAATACAGCTAAAGTATCATCGAACCCATAACCTAAAGAAGACCTAATCAAGAACATCCTATCTGTCTAATAGGCAAGGTGTCTGAAAGGTGACTTTGGGGACTATTATGATTAGTAGGTAACAATAGATCTACCTTAGTCGAATTTGAGAAAGAGTTCACTTTTAAGAAAAGGTTGAGGTTGTTCACATACCTGCGTATTGACGAGAGCGAAAGTATTAAAGAAGTAGAATACTTTGGCTTAAGTTATCAGTGTTTTTGAGGGGTGTGATACTGATTCACCCCTCCTCTCAGTATCACAGACTAATAGATCCTAGGGTGAAGTCAGAAACTTCAGATCTACTCAAGAAGAACATCATATGCAATTGGTCGAAGGAATGCCAATCTTCCTTTGAGAGATTGAGCATTCAATCTTTAAAGAACCTGTCATGGCGTTGCCCAACTATTAAAAGGCTTTCAAGGTTCACACGAACGCATTTGACTTTGTCGTTAGGGGAGTCTTGATGCAAGATGGACATATCTTTGCTTATGAAAATCACAAACTAAATGATATGGAGAGGCGGTACACCGTCTAAGACAAGGAAATGACTGCCATCATCCATTGCCTACGCATATGGAGGCATTACTTGCTTGGAAGTCATTTCATGATCATGACCGATAATGTCGCCATAAGCTACTTCCAATCACAGAAGAAGCTTAGCCCTAAGCAAGCTCGTTGGCAAGATTTCTTGGCCGAATTCGACTATAAACTTCAATATAAGCTAGGTAAGGCTAATGTTGTTGCCGATGCGTTAAGTCGAAAGGTGGAACTCGTAGCACTATTTGCTAGTGCACCAAAGAGTAACTTCCTCAAACGAATCAAGGAAGGTGCGTTGCAAGACAACTTGGCCAAGAATCTGCTAAGGATAGCTAGTGAAGGGAAGACTTTGTGATTTTGGCTAAACGATGGAGTTCTCATGATGGTTAGCAATTGAGTCTTCGTGCCTAAGTAGGGAAAACTACAGAGAGACGTTTTCAAGGAGTGTCGTGATTCCTTATGGGTTGGTCACCAAGGTATGGCATGAACCCTTGCCTTTGTTCAATAAAGCTATTACTAGCCACAAATGCAGGACGATGTCGAGGCCTATGTGTGGACTTGTCTCGTTTGTCAACAAGACAAGGTGGAACAACAATGCCTAGTCAATCTACTTGAGCCACTACCAATTGCCGAAAGACCTTGGGAAAGTGTCTGAATGAACTTCATCGTGGCCTTACCCAAGTCTGATGGGTTTGAAAGCATCATGGTGATTGTTGATTGATTCAGCATGTAAGCCACCTTCATTCCAGCCCCTACTGATTACAAAGTCAATGAAATAGCTCGCCTATTCTTCAAGAATGTGGTGAAGTTGTAGGGAGTACCTAGAAGCATAATAAGCAATAGAGATCCCCACTTCACAGGTAAGTTCTAGCGCGAGTTGTTTAAGTTGTTAGGGACCGATTTAAACTTCGCAACTGCAACCAGTTTCCATCCCCAAAGCGATGACCAAACCAAGCGCATCAATGCTTTGTTGGAACAATACCTAAGGCACTATGTTAAGGCCCATTAGTGAGATTGGGCAAAGTTGCTTGACGTTGCCTAATTCTCCTACAACCTCTAAAGGAGCAAAAAAATAAGTAAAAGTCCCTTTGAAATTGTCACAGGACAACATCCTTTAACGCCCAGTGCTATTGCCTCTTCTTACATGGGAAACAACCCTACTACCTACAAGTTTGCAAAGGAATGGTATAAGGAGGCAGACATCATAAGAGCCTGTCTTGACAAAGCTGCCAAGCGAATGAAAAAGTGTGTCGATGCTAAGTGACGCCCAAAGGAATATGCGGAGGGAGATTTGGTGATGGTAAAGTTGCTACCCAACCAGTTCAAGTCCCTGCTCAAAGTGCATAAAGGCTTGGTGAGGAAATACGAAGGGCCATTTCCCATAGTTAAGTAAGTAAGGAAGGCTACCTACTAAGCCTAACTTCCCCCAAGACTCAAAATTCACAACGTCTTCCATGTAAGTCTTCTAAAGACCTTTCATGAAGACACAAAAGATCCAAGTTATGGGGAATCCAAGTGTGCACCAATTGCTATCATCACCAAATTCAACAAGGAAGTAGAATGCATCCTTGCCGATAGGGTGAAACGAAAAAGGGGAGTTCCTAACTACACCAAGTACTTAGTCAAGTGGAAACATCTACTAGACTTTGAGGTTAGTTGGAAACGAGAAGATTTACTTTGGAAATTCGCTAACCATATTTAGCATTATAAGGATGAAGGCGTGATAAGGACATCACGAGATTAAGTGGGGGAGGATGTCACGGCCTATCCTAAAAGCATTGCCAAACTAGGCCTATTGGAGGCTTAGCCCAATTATTGCCCAAAGACTTGACAAGAACATTTTGGACGTATACTTATATGTCAAGTCTCTAAAATTCTCTCTTGTAAATATTTAAGCTATTCTAGAATAATCTTAATATAGAGGATTCCATAGAAATCTAGAACAACCAATTGTAGCCACAAATTGAGGAGGTGGAACTACTATAAATACCCCACTTCTCTCATTTATAAGACACACTATTAAATTGAAAGTTCTCTCCTTTGCAAAGCTTTCTCTCGTGTCTTCAATTTCTTAGCCTCTCTCGACTCTAAGTCGATTCGCTCAAACTTTTTAAGGCTTACTTAGTTCATCTTTTCTCACAAGGTAACTAAGTGTCGCATGGGTTAGCATGATTCGAGTCTAACTCCGTGATAGTATGCTACAGAAAATTGAGAGAGCCAGCCAAAGAGAAAGGTGAGTGGCAAACCTAGGGAAAAAGGGAGGTGAATGGCAAAGAGGAGATGACCACCAAGCAAGGTGTAACTGGCCAAGAAGGAGAGAAAGAAAGTAAAGGGCAGCTGGCCAAGAAGAGTGTAGTAGCCACCAAGGAAAGAAGGCATGGCAGTCGGCCAAGAAGAGTGTAGTAGCCACCAAGAAAGGAAGGCAAGGCAATCTACCAAGGAGAGTGTAGCAACCACCAAAGAGAAGTAGCAAGGTGCAGTCGGCCAAGGAGGAAAGAAAGAGAGCAAGGTTGCTGGCCACCCACACTAGCAAACATTTACCAAGACAGCCACCACACCAGTAAGCCTTTACAAAGGTGACAGCAATAGCCAGCCACCACACCAACACATCTAGAGGCTTTCTAGTAGATAAGAAGATGTCCCTGCACATCTAAAAGGGTATACCAACAGCAACATCACATCCTAACACATCTAGGAGACTTCCCAAGAGTAGCAGTAGGTCTATGAGGGAATACCAGCACCAGCAGCATATCCCTACATGTCCAAGAGGGTATACCAGTAGCAACAAACGTCCTTATAGGTCCAAGAGGGTATACCAGCACCAGTAGCACATTCTTGCACATCTAGGAGGGTATACCAATAGCAGTAGCATGTCTCTGCATGTCTAGGAGGGTATAACAGCACTAACAGCATCTCAGGAGGCTTCCTAGCAACAGAAGCACGCTTGAGAATCAAGCAAAAAATCAAAACGTGTTGTAGCAAGTCTGGGAATCAGTAGCCACCTATAGAAAGTGCAGCAGTAGGTCTAGGAATCAACCTACAAACCAGTAGTGGTGTGAGAAGACAGTTACAGTGCGTAGGGATAGCAGTAGCAGCACAAGAAAATAGCTGCAACACGTAGGGAGAGCAATAGCGACATGAGAAAATTGCTACAACACAAGGAGAGAGTAGCAACAGTGCCAGAAAGCAGTAGCAACACGCACAGACAATAGCAGTATTGTGAGCTGATAGTAGAAGCAGTACGCACGGATAACAAGAACAGCATGTGCGGATAGCAGCTATAGTGCGCGTCGACAGCAAGTGCAGAGACTGTAGACAACAGGAGCAATGCGCAGGGGCAGCAGGCACAGCCTGTGCAGACATCAGGTATAGAGACCACGGACAGCAGGAGCACGGATAACAGGCACAACTTGTGCGAACAGTAGGTATAGCTTGTGCGAACAATGAGCATAACGTGTGGGGTGGACAATAAGTATAACTTGTGTGAATAGTAAGCATAGCTTGTGCGAACAGCAGGTATAGCTTGTGAGGACAGCGGGCACAATGTGTGCAGATAGTAAGCAGATGTGGTAGCACGAACGAACAGTATTAATGGCAGCACGCGGATAGCAGCGGCAGTGCGTACTGACAGTATGAACTACACACGCGGACAGCAATGAACAGACATGGCAACACGTACTAACAGTATTAACTACATACGCAGATAGACGCAGTAGCATGTAAGTATAGCATTAACAGCGAACGTGCATAACAGCAGTAGCGCGTGCAGATAGCAGCGACAGTGCATGAGAGTAGCATCGGCATTAGGTGAAATAACACCGGCAACAAAGGAAGGAGAAGATCCATATTCTACTTTAGTAGTCTGTATACATTGAGTGATCATTCTCTAAGAAAGGTTTTAATCCCAAACTCTTGATAAATGTGTTGAAAAAAGGTGGGATACCCTTTAAGTGATCGGGAGATCAACTCCTTAATCGAGAGATCGTTATAAGTGGTTAAAGAGTGATCCTTCCACAACCAAATTGTATCCTTTGATAACAAGAGTGGATTATGTGATTTAGGAGTGATCCTATCACACCGTGAACGTAGCTCACACATTGTGAGTGAACCGCATAAAAATTGTTGTGTGTTCTTAGGTGCTTGTGTATTAATTTTTATTTGCATGATCGTGCTCACATAAAAAGAAAATTAAAAATTGGATTATCGATTCTAACAAGCCACAAAGGTTAAATCTAAATTGATTTGTTAAAAAAAGATAGCTTACACTAATTTAACCTTCTTCTCAGTGTGAGACTTACAACGGTCGTCATCAATTTCATCCAACATTTGCTTGGCCAACTTTAACCATATCATTAACAATCATGACAAGTAATTGTATCTCATTCTTAGGTATACAGATTTTAATTAAAAGGTATAATCATACCAAAGCATTACATATTTCAATTATTTGTCATGATTATAACATGTCACATGTTCTTATTAATAATGGGTCATCCTTGAATTTCATGCTTAAAGATACTTTGAAACAGCTACCAATTGACATTGCCAACATGACACCAAGCCATATGATCATTCGAGTATTTGATGGTGCAAAATGAGAGGTTATTGAGACTATTGAACTCCTAATACAGGTAGGGCCATGCATTTTTAATGTACCCTTCTAAGTCATGGACATTAAGATTACCTATAGTTGCCTATTAGGTTGCTTGTGGATCCATGTTATAAAAGCCATTCCCTTCACCTTACACCAAAAGGTGAAGTTTATCATAGACAATTAATTGATAAAAGTTCGAGCAAAATATGATTTGTTTTTCTCTAAAACTTTGAAAATGCCTTATGTTGAGGTAGTTAAAGAAGTATTAGAATGCACTTTTTGATCTTTTGAAATTGTAAATGCAACTCCTTAGTCAAAGGAGTTATTTTCCAAAATTTTACTCTTACCATGTGAAGTATTACTGTAAGTGACCAAAATAATGATAAAAAATGACTACTATCTAAACAAAGGAATTAGGAAACACTTTCAAAGCATTATTGCTCCTATATAACCAAATAAAGAGTAAGACTATTTTAGATTTGGATACTAACCTAGTCAAGGTGATGTCATTCAAGAATACTTTGAAGATGAGGTTACCAAACTTATGCTTCCCTTAACATGCCACTTTAAAAGTGTAGGGTTAATTAATCAAACCCATGACAACTATGACATAACAACCAAAGTCATTAATAAACTTGATACATTGACAATCCATATGATCTTTGAGGAAGGGGAAGTCATTTCAAACCCTATTGATCTAATTATGCAACCTAGACACCTCTGTGGGTAATTAATAGGCTTGGGACATTTCTCAATCACTTGAGTATCTAACAAAGTAATGTAACCTAAAAATCCTCCCCTTGTAGTTATGTAATAAAATAGGCAGCCTTTTGCCATATGTTAGATAATAACATATATCCTTGTCATTTGCATGTATAATCTTAGTCTTGCCATTTTAACAATCATCTAAGCATTTGTTTTTATATGCATGAGTCATTCTAACATAGCTCATTCATTTTCTTTAGTTTTTCATCTATTATTCAACATGTCCAAGAATGAGATTGATAGTTTAACAAGTTTTTACCTTAAGATAAAGTATGTGCCAACACTAAATGATCTTGAAGGTGAAGAGATCTTATCAAACTTTTAGTGCCTTGTCAAATAAAAAGCGTGGTAATCCATTTTTTAGCCTGATTGATGCTTAAATATGAGCTAATCCAATTTAGTTTCTTGGATGAAGATATCCTAGTCATAAACAAGACTTAAGAAAATGTAAAAGCAATAGATAAATGACATATATGGTTTGATGAGGCATCCAATGCATTAAAGCATGGAATTGGAGCAATCCTCATTTCTCTTAAAGGCAAGCAATATCTAATTATTGTAAAATTGTAATTCAAATGCACTAATAACATAGAAGAATTTAAGGCATACGTGATGGGTCTATTCTATGCCTTAGAGATGAAATTAAAAATTTCAAGGTATATGGTAACTTACTATTGGTCATCTATCAACTATTAGATAAATGGGAAATGTGAGACCATAACTTTATTCTCTATCATTGGTATGTCAAAAAATTGGTGGCATGATTCAATCATATCACTTTTTTCCATGTGCCTCGAGAAAACAATGAAAATTTTAATGCTTTGGCAACTTTAGTAGCAATTTATAAGATAGATTCTTAGGCCAATGCTTAAGTACTCCATGTTAACATTTATCACATTCCAACCTATTGCATGCATATAAAGTGGGAGATGGATGGCAAGCTATGATATCATAACATAAAGCATTACCTTAAAGTTTAGGAATATCTTAAAGGTGTGAATAAAAATGATCAAAGAACTTTGTAGAGGTTGGCAATAAATTTCTTCCTTATTGGAGACATCCTCTATAAGTGCAACTATGACTTAATCTTACTACAGTGTGTAAATGCAACTAAGGTGGAAATAATCATAAAAGAAGCATATGAGAGCTTATATAGGTTGCTTATTTGTGCCCTTCTATAGTTAGGAAGATCTTGAAAGTTGGGTACAATTGGTCAACCATGGAATCAAATTGCTTCTAACATACCCAAAAATGCCATAAATGTCATAAACATGTAGATAAAATAAATGCAACACTTACTTCATTACATGCTATGACATCTTTATAGCCGTTTTTCATATGGGGAATGGATGTGATTGGTCCCATTACCTTAAAAGCATTCAATTAGCATCAATTCATTCTAGTGGCAATCAATTACTTTATAAAATGGGTCAAGGTAGCGTCTTATATAAGTGTTATTCATAAAGTGGTCATTAAATTCATCAAGAAAGACAACTTATGTCACTATGGTGTACCAAAACAATTAATCACAAACAATGCCATTAACTTAAACAACAAAATGATGACCAACCTCTACAACCAATTCAAAATTAAGTATTATAACTATTTTCCATATTGACCAAAAATGAATGGGACAATGGAAGTGACAAATAATAATCTTAAGTGAATCTTTAAAAGAAATGATAATTACATACAAAGAATCATATGAGATGTTACTATTTGTGCTACATGCATACCACACCATAATGCACACTTTTGTGGGGACAACCCCATTTACATTGGTTTATAGGACTGAAGCACGTTTACAAGTTAAAGTTGAAGTTCCTTCCTTAAAGGTTCTGATGGAAGTTAAAATAGAAGAGGTTGAATAGGTCAAAATCAGATATGAATAACTAAATGCCATTGAAGAAACAAGGTTGAGTTCAATCTGCCATGGATAATTATATCAAAGTCAAATAAGGTGAGCATATGAAAAGAAAATGTGCCCTTAATGCTTTAAAGAAGGAGACTTATTCCTTAAAAAGGCTTGACTAAATTAATATGACCTAAAGGGCAAGTGGGCACCAAACTACAAAACTTTATATGTTGTAAAAATGACATTCTTAGGTAAGGCATTACTTTTGACAAATGTGAATGGAAAACACATACCATATTTCATTAATTTATATATAGTAAAGAAATTCTTCACACAAGCATTAGCTAATATAAGAAATCAATTGATCATTGACTATTGGCTAAGGATGGAAGCATGATGAATGAGACCTAAAAGGAGGTAAGACATAATTAGAAAGTTGGGGTTCACACACAAGGGGTATTTGAAACAATATCATGACAAGTTGCTAGTTATACTATCAATTGTTGTTAAATCCCACAACATTAAGCTAACTATCTTTTTTGGCATTTCATATCCAAATGCCTCACTTTCTTTGCCATAAAAAATCATTGTTTACAAACTAATTGTCCCATAAATAATGGCTCTTTTTAAAACCATGACATAAGTGCAATTGATATTATCATATTTATTTGGCTAACATATGACAATGGGCATTTAAAAAGTAAACATTGCATTTGCATTTCTTTATTTGAGACTTTAAAGTATATAAGGAGTTTTTCCTAACACTACGTCAAAAGACTTTAGGTAATAGACAGACTGGTGAGTTGACAATGTTCTAATAAGAAAAACCTTAAGATTCCATAACAATTTTAGATATGGACATTTACTTTAATAGCATGGCATAAGGAATGTCTACATCTCCTTAAAGCAAGGTGATTCTCCTAAAAAGCAAATAAGTAGGAATATTCCAACCATTTTAGATTTAGGCAAAGATTAATTTAGGAGATAGAAAGAGAATGATCACCCTAGTTGGGAGCTAAGTAAGAGAACATGTAAAGTCCAGGAACAACTCTACATGCATGACGTGACATAGGCCATAAAAGTCGACATGAAAAGGCTTTAAGTAGTAAATTGAAATTGGAAAGAGGGCAAAGTAAAATCAAAAGGCATGACAAGAAATGAGAAACCTTAGAGCAAGCAAAAAAGGTCAATATGATAAGTCAAAACCTTAGAGTAAGATTCCTAGATAATAGCTTTCCCTACCAAAAAAAACATGAATGCAAATAACAAACAATGGTAGAGGATGACAAACCCTTAATAATTTGGTGCTAGTGTAAGTATGTGTGAACAACCACCATTAGCCTTAGATATGTTTAAAGATATGATATGTATTGATAACCTAAGCGAAAGGATAATTTAGTTGTCTTAAGCAAGTGCAAACAACATGTTAGTCTACTTCTTGAAACTTCAATTAGAAATGATAATTGGGAGCAATTTTGTGTGAATTTAATAATGCATTCTATATTGGTGTCCCAAGCAAAAGCATAATAAGCCATTTTGAGCAAGTATAAATAACATGTCAACTTAGAAGATTTCAACCATAAATGGTAGTTAGAAGTAATTTTGCATAAGTTTGAAAATGTGTTCTATATTGGCAATTAAAGTAAAAAGATGATAAAGTCATCTTAAGTAATTTCAAAAGATCCACTAATATATTAATGGAATTTTCAACTAAGAATAGTGGTTGGAAATTTTATTTGTGTTGGTTTAGACACTTCATAAAATCCTAATATGTCATACAAATTAACCCTTTAGTGGAGTTATCAATTGGGCATCTATTAAATTATTGGCAAAGAAAAATCCTTAATGGAGAATAACATAATTTTTGGCAACATTATAAGTCCATTAATAGGGCTTTCACAAGATTATTGTCAAAATCGTTTATGTTATGCCTTTTATTTATTTATTTATTTTTGCCTTAAGGACCTTACACTTACTCAAACTTGTATAAGGCTAATTTTAAGGACTTTATATAATACAATTGAATCACAATTTGTTCATTTAAATGTTAAAATAAAAAATAAAAAATAAAAAATAAAACAACAAAAATAAGAAAAATAAATAAAAATAAAGGAATAAAAAATAATTAAAAAAATAATAATTGAATTATTATTTTTTAATGTTTAGTATACAAATAAAGTCCAATGTACAAGATATATCTTACCCTTGAAAGGAAAAGCTAATAAGCCTTTTGATCTTCAAATTAAAACTAAAGTTAAAAAAATTATTTTTGGGTAATAATCATATCACTAAACCATAAGCAAGAGCACTCCCTTTCTTATAGACCTTAGGCTAAACATTCAAGTGCAACAATATCAATCTAACCCCTGTTCAAAGTCCAATGGCCTAATCCAAGTGTGAATCCTTCAAGTCAAAGGCTTATAAAATATTAAATATGTGTAGAAATAATCACAACCATTTAAATAAAAAAAAGGAGAATTAATCTAAACCATTTAACAAAAAAGTAAGTTTGAACCATTTAGCAAGTAGTAACTGAAGATCAATGGTCAAGATTAGGTTAACTTCACTATATAAGGAAGCTAGCATTAATTGAAAAAAAAATAGTAAGGCCAAAAAAGCACAATTGATAAGCATGAGAGAATAACAATGAGATTATTTAAGCAACCTTAATTGAGAGAGTAAAGTGAGCATTAATTAAGAGACAAAAGATCAAGAGACCTTTAAAGAGCAAAAATACCAATGAGACTCTAAAGATGCTTATAAAAGGACCATGAGACCCTTTTAATTCTTTTTTTTAAATTTTTATTAAACATTGCATGAATCCTTGGTGAATCTGATGGTTTTCATATAAGACAATTAAAGATAAAAACTCACTAGGTCTTTTTGTGAAACCTATAGTTTTCGTATATAACAGTTAATTAAAGTTAAAAATGGACTAAAACATGCGCTTAAAAGTACCTATAAAACACAACAACAATTTTAAAAAGTTCATTTACTTCTTAAAACTTTGGTGCATGTGCTTTTTAGTTAGTTATAAAAAGGAAAAAGATAAATAAATAAAGTATCAATAAGAAAAAAAAAAAAGTAGATAAATAAAGTATCAACAGACTCTAAACGCAAAACTAAATATCTTCTAAGCTAAAACTTTCGTCAAGCTCTCTCTTTCCTTTAGTTTTATTAGCTCTCTCTCTATCATCCCTTTCTCTTGCTAGTATCTCTCTTATTTTTCTCTCCTTTTATTTTCATGGTTTCCTTTCTCTCATTATCTCTCTTTATCATCAACTATGATTCACGATAATGACTATTATTGAGTCTTTCCTTTCTCCCTCTTCAATCCACTTCACTCCAGGCCTTTCACTCATAAGATCCATAAAGCCCTTTTTTGTTCTAAACCAAACCATTTCCTTTTTCTTTTTAGCCTCACTTCTTCACCTCAGTTTATAGCCATTAGCCAAGCCCAATCAGACAACATTAATGCATCCTTCTACGAAAATTTAAGCTTTGAAGATATTGCATTTAGCCTGTTGAAGGCCACCTAAAGATTACATTCCTCTGCCCTACTTTGATAAGGGTCCCATGGAAATAAAGGAGGAAAACATCGGCACTTAATGAGGAGCTGTATGGCCTTACCTATAATGGGTCAATGTTTTGAGGGATGAGGTGTGCGTGATGATGCACTTTAGGGTCTACATAAAGCATACCTTTTACCATCCTTTAGTACTAGAAGCTGAGCTATTGGCATTAGTACCATTATGCCAAATCTTTTGAACAATTTCCTTAGCTTTATTGATCCTAAAACTATAGTCAAGAAACCCATTTGGTCATAATCCTCACGAATCAAGTCCAAGAAAAGATGTTTAGGTAAATCTTTTGTATAAAATAGAAACCTGAAAATTTTTATAGTTTTTGTTGTGTTTTAGAGAAAGAGGTTTGTCGGCATATAAAATAAAAAAGAAAAAATAAAGAAAAAGAACAAAATAAAAATTGACTATTTACATATATATATAATATTTGTTCTAATTATACATTGCTTTTTTCTTCCTTATGTAGTCTTTTCTAGTTCATAATATAAAAGCAAGCATCACACACATAGTTATTGCCTAGGCTTATGGCATATTTTGTTTCCACGTATTTTATATAATAGTATGCGGGGCAATAACCATTAACTGTAGTTTAGTAACTATCAAATATGAAAAATGAAATAAGATCTAAGGTTTAAGCTCCACATATTAATTATAGTTGAATTTCCTTTCTTTCTATTTAATTAGACAAAAAAGAGAAAAATGTGGAGCAATAACCTATAGCCTAACTCGTCCTAAGGACAATATATTAATGGCAAGACGTTTTTGCCCTAAGTATATATTGCTTTTCTAGTTTCTAGTTTATGGCCACTAATCACTTGGAAATCATCCTTGAGACTTTTGGCCTATTTGTTTGCATTTATATTCCAAAATATGGAGTAATATACCTAAAAATAAAAAAAAAAGATTTATAGTAGAGCACAACATTAGGTTCTAAATTTAATATATTATGATTAAATGTGAAGAATCTCCTTCAAAATTATTATTATTCTTGTAATAAGTCTTTTTTACCATAATATTGAATTAAAATGTCAATAAATTATTTTTATTTAATCTTATAAAAATAATAAATTATATTTTTAAAGTATTGCCATCAAATATAAAATTTAAAGTAAGATTTGAAAGTTTGAACTTACCTGACCACCTTGTAATGACATTTTCTTTTGACCAAAACAAAAAAAAAGTGGAACAATAATGGCCACCCATCTCATCCGAGGGATAGCGTATTGATCACAAGACTTTTTTGACCCAAAATTTTAGAAATCAGAAAATAGGAAAATAAGAAAAATGGAAAAGAAATTAGAAGACTAAAATAAGGTTCCTTACACCACCTTAAAACCATATGCGAAGCCATTGATGTGCCTTTCTGACTACAAGATTGGTTACTGAGGGTGGGATGCAGCATAAGGTATCACTTTAATTCATGCCAATAAGGTTGAATATGGGAGATTTCAAGAGTTAATGTTGGGGAGAAGCAGCTAAAATGGGAAGGCCGAAGAAAATTTGGGAAAGGCCAAAATTTCGATGTCAGAAGGGAATGTACAGGGGAAATTGGACATAAGCTAGTGATATGCTTGAAGATGGAGTTGCAAAGAAGAATATTCTCCTGCTCTTATGCGTATTGTAGCTTGGATAGTGTAATCGATAAGTTTCAAAGTGGTTTTGAATTATAGGCGGTGATCTTTCAATTTTTTAAAATTTTTTTTTGGAGTTATTTAGGCTAATTATTGAAGAAATTAAATGAATTTATGATGGTATTGTTGCTAATTCTTGTCTAAACTAAATTGTTTCATTATTGATCATGATATTAAATGGGTTTAGGAAAT
Organism: Ceriops tagal; assembly: GCA_021533255.1. Taxonomy (NCBI): domain Eukaryota; kingdom Viridiplantae; phylum Streptophyta; class Magnoliopsida; order Malpighiales; family Rhizophoraceae; genus Ceriops; species Ceriops tagal. The sequence goes on from CM038596.1 coordinate 8,717,664, forward strand.
TAAATGTATGAAGACATGAAATAGTCTGCCAAAGAAAATTATGGTTGAAATTGAATAACTGATAAACTGAGAAAAAGGAGATGACTTATAGTGATGGCTATTTAGGGGGTTTTTGCCAATGAGAATAATTGGCAGGATAGGTTGAAGTAGCTATTTAATAAGTTGTGAGAATTGAAAGTGTTGTTTGGGATTGAAGTAAAAGTGTAAGTAAATGGTAAATTTATTATTATTATAGTTCATATCTTAGAAATTATTGCATGTTTGTGATCGGAGGAGTTTTGTAAAGGAAATAGTTTTGGAAGCAAATAAGGATGTTGAAGTCTAAGGTAACAGTGGGGCCAATCAATGGTGGCAATAGTGGCAGTGCAGATAATGGCAAAAGTGCATTGTGTAATGGCTAAAACTATATGGAATATAATGGAAGGGATCATGTATAGGCAAACATACAGGAACCAACAATTGGAATGACATTTAAAGAGAAGACAAAGTGTACGAATTTTACAAGGCATAAGCTAGGCCAATGGGATTTGGAATTGTGAAGCACGAAGGCAAGAAGGATGAATTAACTAGGTAACATAGGTGGATGAAATTGGCTTGTAACAAAGGTTAGGATGCAAAGCTCAGAATTGTTATGCAAAGATTGAATGCTTCTTGATAATTATAAGGGTTGAGTTAGATCACAACCATAAAGTAAATCTAACTATAGCGTGATTTATAAAGCAACACAAGAAAAGTGATGTCCTTTTTAAGTGGCAATTAAAGTCTAATGACATGGTTGGTATATGACCTACTAATTTTATAAAAGCAATTACTTTCCAAGCTGGTAGGCATAAGTAATTGCCATGCCTTAATGTTGATTTAACCAACCATGTCAATAAGATGCTGAAGCTGTGCACAAAATGTTTGGCATAATGCAAACTGAAAGCGAGGATCGCCTTATGATGTGTTTGTTGATGTTAATCACCAAGATCATTCCATTTTATTAGGATGTACTTTATTAAACAACGAATAGACCAAAACTTATAAGTGGTTGTTTGAGACATAGTAGAAGTGTATGGATAGAAAGCATTCAAATGCTATTATCACTAATCATTGTTAAGCAATTAGTGAAGTTATTAAGATAATTTTTCCTAACAATGGACATAGGTGGTGTTTATGGTTCATATTATGCAAATTTTCAGCTAAGTTCATAAGAAACTCAAAATATGCTTTTGTGAAACAATCATTCATGATAGGCATCTAATTCTCTCAATTATAAAGAGTTTAAGCATAATTGGCAGGCCATGGTTGTTGAAACTTAAGAGTATTGAATGGATATCTACTTTGTTTGAAATTAAGTAGTAATGGGCTTTGGTTTACATGAAATCATATTTTTAAGCTGTAATGTCATCTAGTTAAAAGAGTGCGAGTATATTTTTTTTTTATAGGTATGTTCATCTAAGGTGGTACTATTTGGCAATTTGATGAGTAAAATCAATTAGCAATGCAATACAAGCTTAAGAATGAAGTTCGAGAAGATTATTTGTTTGCAAACTCCCAAATCCCATATGTCATGCATTTCCTATTTAAGTTGTAACTTTAGACAGTTTACATAAATAGCATTTTTAAGTTTATGCAGAAACAAATGATAGTGCAATGTACTCTAATGTGAAAGTCATTTTAAGAAGGCAACAAAGAAGGCATTTAGGGTTATAGAGATTGTTAATGTTGTAAGTTTAAGTGCACATTAACTAGGGTATTTGGTGAAATTTGATGTCAAAACATATGCTATTACTTGTAACTACCAACTATTTAAGTTCAAAGGAATTTATTGTGTTTATGCATTTAAGGTTCTGATAAATAATGATGTGAGGGATATACATGAAAGGTATGTATTGAAGAGTTGGAGGAAGTTAGGCATTGCAATAAGAATGTCAAGATATATGGTAATAATTTGAATATTGAGATGCAAAGATAAAAATTGGAAACAATATTTTATTCTTTGGTAGACATAACTATTGATAATGTGAGTAAGTTTGAATTTTTGTTGAATGGTTTAAAAGACCATAATTTTCAATTAGAGAACAAAATGAAAAATTGTGAGATTATGGATAGAGAGAATGCTAATAAGAGCATACTCATTAAAGACTATATTGTCTCTCTGACCGTGGGTTTGAGTGTAAAGTATAAGGATCTAGTATGTGTAAAATGAAAGGGAAGGCCCAAGAGAAAATAACTTTTGTTATGATTGAGAGTACTGGTGGTAGAAGACCCATTACAAGGTGTCAAAATCATATAAGGACTTGTGTAACACCAAGGGATATTAGTTCTTCAACAACATTTTTACTTCAACAGGCTTGGGACACATGGTTTTAGAATAATGGCATAATTACCATGTTGTTCTACTTATTATAAAAATCATTGTATTGAGGATTTAAGGTCTAGATGATGGTTAACATGATCATGTGTGTTCAGATGTCATAAGGTTAGTATGTAACCTAGTTTTTCCATATCCTAATTGTCATTTCATAAGAGTTGGTTAAATCATTGATTGTGCTGCATGGTACTATAATTTGCATAGATTTATTCTATGCTTGTGGTAAATGCCTATTATAAGCTTCATGTTATGATTAGTTATAGAATATGAACATTTTGTTAGTCATTTTCTTTGTAAATTGTTTTTATGCTTAAGTGGGAAGTAAAGGAAATTTTTTGTTTTCTTTTTCTTTAGGGTATAGATCTATATATTAGAAGCAGATGATTGTTGTAAAGAACTTGACATGATTTTGTTTTTGTTTATACTATTTTTGTAGGTGAACAAAGGATATCCTTTTTAGGACTTGTCTTGGTCATTTGGTCTTTAAAATGGTAATGAATTCTACAATGCTAGTCAAGTAATTAATTAAGTAGATGTCATTTTTAGGTTAAATATGATTCAAGTTTCTCCCTGCAGACATAAGAAATGGTAAGAATTCCAAAGAATGGGTTATGGTTGTACAAAGTTATTATCCTTTTTGCTATTTGAGGGACTAGATTTGGACTTTATAAGGAATGTATTAGGAAGGGGGTAATATTTTAAGGCATTTTTACCTAACGCATGTGATTTTTAGGCCTTACCTTTATAAAGACTATTTGATTTACTGTGAATATTGAAAGTTATTGATTCCTTAAATACCTAGCACCCTTAACACTTAGTGTTTATGTTTCCTTGTGATTAATGATTTTCTAACTAGTGACAATAAAGGGTTTACTTTGCTACATAAGTCTAGCCCATTTATTCTATTTTGTCTTTGCAATTATAAAGTGTCATGTAATAAGTAGTTAGTGAATCATTACAAAAGGGTTGCATAATTAATTACATACTTGTAATTTCTTTAGGGTCAATTTGATGAATGGTAGCCTTTACCAACCCAATATTGCTTAAAACTCTTCCTTTTAATTCGTAATGAAACAATTGATTAAGATGAATTGTCATAAGTGATCACCTAGCTAGATAGGTGAATATTAATATGGTTGCAATTGTTAAATGAGTTTGTTGCATGGATATTTAAAATTGTTGTGAAAAGTATAAAGTAGTTGAAAAAAGTTTTGATTAGTTGGAAAACCTAATTGGTAATATTTGCTCTAATTTAATTTTTAACCTTATAATTTTAATGGGCTTTTAGTCTTATGTGGTTGCATGATCTAATAATGTTAGTCCAAAAACAAAGAGGATTATTGCAAATTCTCAACAAACATGATAAATCTCCTTATATCATTGATTAGGTCCATTTAAACTTATATTGGGATGGCTAGAACAAAGTTTTCAAGGGGGTCACCCTAAAGGTTTTTTATTATCATTAACCATTGTTTATTATGCATTAGTTGAAATTATTAATGCAAAAATAAAATTGTTACATACAAAATTTGATAAGTGATAACAAATAGATACCTATGGCTTTAAAAATATTGATATTATTAAAAAATTAGATTAGGATTAAATTGGTTCATTTGTGTGTTTTGTTTTATTGGTGTTTTCTATAAATAATATAAATAGTACTCACATTAAATTGGTATTAAAGCCTTATTACATCTTTTTGGTAGGGGAAGTGGTAGTATAAGAGTTATACTTTACTTCAAGCTTTAAAGCTTTTATCATATAATTGGTAATTCCTTGTTCAAGCTTCAAAGCCCTTATCACATAGTTGGCAATTCCTTGTTAAAAGCAAGTGGTTATGTAGGGGGTTAAACATAAATCATTGACTGTCCAAGAAATTGGTAAGTAATGTGTAATAAGTAAACTAGTAAAAGAAAAAATAAAGAAATTATAATAAATGAAAATTTAGATAATAGTTTTTTAGAAAATTGACATTTGCTTTCTTCCCTTTCTTCTACAATTTAGCATAAACTAGAGTTCTTATTTAAAACAAAACATGTGGTAAAAATCATAAAAAATGATATTTCTTTGATACAAGGTTATTTAGATTTCACTTTATTATGAGGATTGATTTAGATCTCATACTGAGAGGGGAGTGAATCAGTGTGAGATATTCTCTTTTTACAAATCAATTTGAATTTAACTTATGTGATTTATTAAAGCCGATGATCCAATTTTTATTTTTCTCCTTTATGTAAGTGCGACCATACGAATAAAAAACAATGCGCAAGCACCTAAGAGCACACAACAATTTTTATGTGGTTCACTCAAAATGTGTAAATTACGTCTATGGTGTGATAGGATAATTACACAATTCACTTTTGTTATCAAGGGATACACTAATGTTATAGAAGGATTACTCCTTAACCACTTATAATGATCTTTTGATCACTCCAAGGGTATCCCACCTTTGTTTTTCAACAATTCTATCAAGAGTTGATGGAAAAATCTTTCCTAGAGAACAATCGCTCAATGTGTACAATCTGCTAAAGCAAAATATGGATTTTTTCACGTTGCTACTATTCCCGCGCACTACAGCTGTCTTCTCACACCGCTGCTGGTTTGCTAGTTGATTCTTGGACCTGCTGCTACACTTTCTGCAAGTGGCTGTTAATTCCTGGACTTGTTGCTGCACGTTTTGATTTTTTACTTGATTCATGGGCGTGCTTTTGTTGCTGAGAAGTCTCCTGAGGTACTGCTAGTGCTAGGAAGTCTCTTGGACATATTGTTGTTGCTGGGAAACCTCTTGGACATGTTGCTGCTATTGGGAAGTCTCCTGGAAGTGCTGCTGCTGCTAGGAAGCCTCCTGGACATGCTATTGGTGCAGGGAAGCCTCCTAGACATGCTTTTGGTGCAAGGAAGCCTCCTCGACGTGTTGTTGCTCTTTTCTTGGCTAGCTGCCTTGCCTTCTTTCCTTAGTGGCTATTGCACTCTCCTTGGCCGGTTGCCCCTTGCTTTTTTTTTTTTTCCTCTCATTGGCTAGCTACGTTGCCTTTTTTCCTTGGTGGCTATTGTACTTTCCTTGGCCAGCTGCCCCTTGCTTTCTTTCTCTCCTTCTTGGCCGGTTGTACCTTGCTTGGTGGTTGCCTTCTTTTTACTGTTCACCTCCCTTTTTCCCTAAGTTTGTTGCTCATACCTCTCTCCTTGCCATTCACTCAATTTTATGTAGCATTTCATTCTTTATTTTTTTTTCTTGCAAGACACTTAAGGGTATTTATAGAGCTTTGGGATTCGGGCTACACGATCATCAATGGTCATCATTAAGTCCCATATGTTGCCCTACAATCAATGACCAGATTTAATTCCTAAAATTTAGGGTCAATGGTCAACATTAACTTCCTAAAATTTAGGGTCAACGATCAACAGTCAATCTTAACCCTTAAAATATAGGGTCAATAGTCAACATTGACTCCTCAACACTAGGGTTGACCTATCATCCCCGTTTTCTCCCAATTACCTCACTATATCTCAACGGCATTCATAACATCAAATTAACACATATAACAGTGTGAGATGATGTTGATAACAAATCCAATACTAGCCATAAAAAATGAGCTCAAAAACTTTATTGTTCTCAAAGTTTATTAATTCACACCAAAAGATTTACACTTGGATATGGTACAAATGATGATTAAACTACCCACAAGATTTGATTTAAATAACTTTATTATCTTTGTTTGAGAGACAAAAGACATAATAGGTTCTATAACTTATTATTAAGAGTAGTTAAGTTTGAGAGATGATCCAATTTATTTATGATATTATCCAAACATTACTCTCTCATTGATATATCTCAATTTAATTTATGCATTATGTCCAAATATTAAAATAGAAGAATTTGACATAATGCTTAAATTTAAAAATTTGATCATTATTTACAAAAGCCATTACAATATTATAAACACCATAGTATCAAGAATAAAAGAAATCTCAAGCTGGTTATCTATAAAAAAAGGGTCCTTTGAACTATCAATTGAAATCAAGTTAATTTACCTAAGAAATGGGTCATTGGGAAAACTATTAAGCTTATTAAAAGACAAACTAATTAGATCAAGGAACTTATTGAGTACAATGATGGTAATATTGAAAAAGTTGGTGTGAGAATGTTAACCTTCTGACTTATTCTATTATATTGAAAAAGTTTATAAACTCAAGAAAAAATAATTTTTTGATTTTATTAATGAAAAGGTTTATGTAGTCTTAGAAAAGGCCTAATAGAATTGTTTTACTAAGTTAGGAAAAAGGGTTAATTTTGTTGTTCCCACAGCCTTGTATGGGTTGTAATTGTTGTTAACCAGATTTAAGTGTGCAAGTAGAAGTGGCTCATTCAAGCATTCAAAGGATGAGTTTTTCAGTAGAAAGAAAAGAGCAAGAAAAATAAATTAAGGAGGATAATGCTGAATTTTGAATGGAATAGTAATATGAAGCCACATGGAGTGGCAAGAAAGGAATTTTGCCACGACTCCAATAAGTCCTACTAAGGTTTTCATAGAAGGTAGTATATAAACCGATAGAACAAGAGAAAAAAACGAAAAGAAAAACACCACCGAGAGAGCAAACTAGAAACGCACCACTTGCAAGAGAAGAAATTAGAAACAAAACACCAGTGAGAGAAGAGATCAGATCCGTAAGACCACTAGGAGAGCAAACTAGAAATGCATCACCTGCAAGAGAAGAAATCAGAAACAAAACACCGGTAAGAGAAGAGATTAAATCCATGAGACCACCGGGAGAGCAAACCAAAAACACACCACCTGCAAGAGAAGAAATCAAAAACGTGAGACTACCCGAAAGAGAAGACAGCAGACCTGGTATTCGTGAGACCACCCGGAAGAGAAGACAATAGACCAGAAGCATGAGGCAGCCGAGAAACATGAACCAACAAAACCAGAAGCGTAAGGCGGCTGAGAAACGTGAACCAGCAAACCAGAAGCGTGAAACACCAGACCAAAAATGTGAGGTAGGCCGAGAGACGTGAATCAGTAAAACTAGAAGCATGGTGCAGGCCAAGAGACGTGAAACGACAGACCAAGAGAGTGGTGCAAGCCGAGAGAGGTAAAACGGCAAACCAGAAGCGTGAGACAATCCGTGAGACATGAAACAGCAAACCGGTAGCATAAGGCAGGCCGTGAGACATTAAACGACAAACTGAAGTGTGAGTGTAGGCCGTGAGACGGTGAAACGATAAGACTAGGAGTTGAATGAGACAACCTAGAGAAGAAATTTGGTGTAGCATATGAGAGAACTCAATGTATTTCCAGATTTCTTCAAGGGAGGTTAGAGAGTGTTTTGGTGATCTTCCAAGCGGTAGTGAAGCAGCCTATTTAAATCAAACAGAGGCAACACAAGTTAGAAAAAGGGCAGACACAGTAAGTGACACTTTTTGTATTATGATTGCTTTGTATTTGCAATAGTGAAAGGAGTAGAAGATTAAGACATCCATTGTAATCATAAGGAATACCACACTAGTGTTCTCAAGTATAGTGGATTGTCTCAGTAGAAGAAGAAACTCTAGCACCGTGGAGTACGTCACATTGACGGAACCACGTAAATCTCTTATATCCTTGCTTTGAATTTACATTCTGTGTTTTGAATTGAGTTGTGAATACAGCTAAAGAATCAACAAACCCATAACCTAAAAGAAGACCTAATCAAGAACAACCAATCCGTTTGATAGGCAAGGTGTCTGAAAGGTAACTTTGGGAACTATCGTGACTAGTAGGTAACAATAGATTTACCTTAGTTGAATATGAGAAAAAGTTCATTTTTGAGAAGAGTTTGAAGTTGTTCACCTATCAATTAAAACAAAGGGGCGTAATACTGATTCACCCCCCTCTCAGTATTACAGACTAGTAGATCATAGGGTGAAGTAGGGAACTTCAAATTTTATTGACCCTCTTGAGCTAAATCTACAAATTAAACTTAAAAAAAAGAGACAACTGCCTTATTTTATAAAGTAGAGATTTCTAAGTTAAAATCTAATATTAGTGTTGTTGTATAAGAAAATAAACATATCCACTTAAGTCTCCAATTAATAGGTAAGCAAATGACTAAAATTAAAGAAAAGCTCGAAGAAGTAGGATAAAGGGTTATGATGCAAAAACCAACTTAAGTTAAACCTAAAATTAAGAAAAAGGTTACATTTAAACTCAAGTTATTTGAGAAAATTGATTATAAAATGATAGATGACAAAGGACAATAATCTGAAGTCTTAGATGAAATAGTTAAAAAGCTTAAAAGTCTGGGACTAGAAGATAAAGGTGTTGCTATCATTGATGACATAAAACAAAATGAGAATCAAGATGATACTTAGTCTGAAACATAAATTGAGGATCAGATTAAAATTCAATCTCAATTTAAAAATGACAATAATATCAATAAAATACAATATATGTTGTTGTTAGAATAAGAAAATTATACCTCTATTTAAAAAAAATACAAGAGGTTATACTTCTATAAGACCTTATCAGGTAAATAAAATAACTTTTAATAAAGTTCTTAAAAATTATATTATTTTAAACTAATATTTATAAACCTTTTGATAGAGGAATAAGATGAGTATAATTTTGAACAATACAATGGATCTAATATAGTATAATGGAATTTAGATGACATGTCTGAGCATTAAATATTAGTATTATTACATTATATGATGAAGTTTGTGATAGTCTCTAAAATAAAGGGTAATTTTAACCTTTAAATTGTTAAAATTATTACCAGTGACTTTACTAGTCAATTAAAAAGTTGGTGGAATTTTTATTTATCTTAATAAGCCAAAAATTAAATTCTCACTGCATTAAGATAGAGGAAGGAGTGTAATTATCTTACTGTGTGAATATTTTGGTTTATATAATAACCAATCGTTTTATTGGTACAATTATGTTATTACTTTATAAAATATATAAGTATCTAATAAATTTGAAATGTCCCAATTTAGCCCATTTTGAGTGGTACAAAGATGTATTTTTTTTTCAAAAGTCTTCACTAAAGAAGATAGTCAAAGTGATTTTAAAAAAAAAAAAAAGCAAAGTTTATTTTAAGGTGACCTATTATATTCTTAAAGTGTTAAGATAAGGTTTAAAATCCATCACCAATATATCATTAAATATAATTAATATACGTCTGATGAGTTGGTAATTGAGGTGATTGTAGAAAGATTAAAATTATGTGATATAAAGTTACATAGAAAACTGAAAAAGGAAAGATCTTAAGGTAAAAAGCTTTTGATAGATGTTGATGAGTAAATGGATTATTTACCCATTAGATGTCCTGGACAGAAAGAAAAAAAAAATTATTAAAAAGGCCAACATATGTTTTTTATCAAAAGTATAAGAATAAATAAAAGAAACAAGTTAAACTTAGCATAAGAAATAAGATAGTTGTTTGCTATAAATGTGGTAAGATTAGACATTATTTTAATAAATGTCATGTGGAGAAAAAGATACGAGAATTATTAATTGTTGAAGGCTTTAAAAGGTTATTATTACATATCTTCTTGAGTGATGACTTAGATAAGGAAGATATGAAAATAAATGTGGTTAATTACTACTCAAAAGATAGCATATACAATTCTAATTCTAAATCAAATTTTGAAGGAATAATTGATTATTATAAAGTTGTATGCAAATGTAAAAGTTTATTAGTCCTAACAAGAGAAAAAAATATGATCTTATATCTTATTGATAAAATTCAAAATCCAAACAAAAAAGGAAGCAACTCAAGATTTTTTACAATTAATTAAGAGTAAGCCTATAAGATATGAGATTGCTAAACCTAGTTAAGGTTATAATCTTGAAAATGTTATACAAAGGTTTAAAGGAAAGCAATCCTTTAATAGGGAACCTTTTATTCAAGAGCTTAAAATTGAAATAAAACAACTCAAAAAGAGCTTAAGGAATTAAAAGAAAGGATTATTATCTTTGAAACATTTTCTGAAAATGACTAGCTAGTATAGCACAAATCAACCAAAAATGTTTTTAAGGAAGAAGATTTAAATAATCTTCATTTTGTTAATATGGTTGACAAAGTTATTACCTATAAGTTACAAACAAAAATTATAGTTATAATTAGTAAGGAATATATATTTTATACTATAATTTTGATTGATTTAAGAGTTAAAGAGTTATTTAGCTTTTTGATGAATTTTTTAACTTATAAGTTCTTATAAAAATCAAAATGAGTAAAAAACCATTAATACAAGGGAATCATTCTTAATAAAAATAGTTATTTCACTAATAAAATGATAGAGCAAGATCCTAAAAAACAAAGATTTGAATCCTCTTTCAATAAATGTTTATAAGTGTGTTATAGATAAGGGGTTAACTTACTAATTTATTTTTAAATTTATTGAATTTCTATGCCTAATAAAAACTAATTATACTAACTTAAAGTTTTATGAGGTAGTAAGATTTTATGTTAGGGATGATATGTATTCTTATCTTGATATGAAGGTTCAATATTATTACTAGCAAATCTTAATTAGAACAAGCTTTATGGTTATTGAACCCACTAAAAAAAGTTAAAGTTATTTAGGTACCATGATTGGACTTATGCCAAATTCAAAATTAAAAAGGTTATTTACCCTAATGAATTTAGATCTTTTGACCTCCAAAAAATTAAAAGAATGGCAAAAGGTTAAAATTTTCAATTATTTTGACTATATTAAAGCATAAGATAAAACTCTTTTTTATGAAAATAAATAGAGAAAATTTAGTTAGTTCATTCAAATTCACTTTCCTCATGATATTATGACATTTTCAAATTGGTTCAAGGTTTAGTTCTTTAAATGAGAATTACACCAAATTACTTTGTCCTTACAAGTAAAAATTGTTTATGAATAATTTGGTAAAAATAAAAAATAAAAAAGCCAAAGATAAAATGTTACTTTTTACAACATTATATTATGTTTTAAGGATATTCCAATAGGATTACACTATTTTGGCTAAACAAATGGATCTTATTGGAGAAAAATTAACATGTATTCCATGGCTTGTTAGGTAAACCTATATTTATTAGTGGAAAAAATTTAACCTTTTTGACAATGGGGTTTTCACTACTAAAGGAACAATTGACTTGGGCTCCTAAGACTTAAAAACAAATATTTAAAAAAATATTGGATTATGTTCCTAAAGCAAAACTAATAAAAATAATGGTTATTGTTCTATAAGTAGACAATGACAAGTTAGAAAGAAATTACGCCAAGAAATCTAATATATAAGATGACATAATGTAAGATTCATAGGATCCATATATTTGTATAAGCTATTAAGGAACCTATATATGGTTTGCTTTTATCAAAGTTGAAAGCAAAATGAAACTAAAGTGTTAATGGAGAAAAAGTTTTGTTAAAAAAGCTTTTTAAAAGCAAAAGGAATCTACTTTTGATGCCATTATCAGAAAGAATCTACTTTTACTTTGTTTTTACTTTATTTAAAGTTGCTTTTGTAAAAGTAGATTTGTTATATTAGGATAGGCCTCTAGTATAAATAAGGTGTCTCACTTAAGCACAAGACATCTCTTAGTTCTCCTCTTTTCCCTCTTTCTCTTTCATATGAAATATTTCTTTCCCTATAACTAGTAATGTTTATTAATAAAAAATAAATTTTTGTAAGTTTTTTTATTCTTTCTTCTTTATTTTCTTAATTTTGTATTGTGTTGCATTGTATGTATTTCGTTTTATTGGTGTTTTCTATAGATAGTATATACAGTACCCACGCAAGAGTGGTATTAAAGCCTTATTGCTTCTTTTTAGTGAGGGAGAGGTAGTATAGGAGTTATACTTTGCTTCAAGTTTCAAAACCCTCATTATATAATTAGGAATCCCCTTTTGAAGGCAATTAGTTATGTAAAAAGTTAAGCATAAATCATTAACAGGCCAAGAAGACTCGGCTTATCATGCTAAACCTTTAAGTTAAAAGCACATGAGCTATAAAGAAACTTGCAAGTGACTTTGCTTTTATTAAAGCTAAAAACAAAGAGAAAGAAGAGAGAAAATAAAGAAAAAAGAATAGAAAACTTACAAAAATTTGTTGTTCATTAACATAAACTATTAATTACAAGGAGAAAAATATCTTACAAGAGATAGAAAAAAGAGAAGAAAGCAAAATGATGCCTTTTACCTAAGTAAGGCACCTTATTTATACTAGAGTCTTGTCATAATAAATCAAATCTACTTTTACAAAAACAACTTTAAATAAAGTAAAAGTATAGTAAAAGTAAATTCCTACTATTAATAACACCAAAAGTAAATTCTTCTTACTTTTGAAAAGCTTTTCCATAAATGCTCTCATTTCTTTTGTCTCTTTCAATTTTAATTAAAGAAAATCATATACAGGTTCTTATATAGCTTATATGGGTCTTATAAGTCCTACATTATGTCATCTTATGTATTGGAATCCTTAGCTTGACTGCTTTCTACCTTATTATTATCTATTTATAGGGTAATAACCATCATTTCCATTAATTTTTCTTTAAGAACGAAATCCATTAATTCTTTAAACATCTATTATGGAGTTTTGGGAGCACAAAAGGCTAATTTTTGTGGTCTAAAACCTAAATCAATAACTCCTTTAGCACTGAAAGCCCTATCACTGAAAAGGTTAAATTTTTCCAACCAATAAATATAGGTTCCCCGAGCAAGCTATGAAACATGGGCCAATTTTTCTTTGATGAGATCTATCTGTTTGGCCAAAATACTATAATCCCATTAAACTATCTATGAAACATGATATAATGTTGCAAAGAGTTACATTTTATCTTTGGCTTCCTTATTCTTTTTACTAAATTGTTTATAAATATGTTTTACTTTTAAAGGTAAAGTAATTTGGTATAATCCTTATTTGAAGAAGCAAACCTTAAACCAATTTGGAAATCTTGTAATATCATGAAGGAAGTGGATTTGAATGAACTAGTTAAATTTTCTTTTTCTATTTTTATAGAACAAATCTCTATCATAAGCTTTAAAGTAGTTAAAATAAATAAAAGTTTTAAACTTTTACCATTTTTTATTTCTTTAGAGGTTAAAAGATCTCCTTGTCATTCATTAGGTTAAATAACCTTTTTAATTTGAATTTTGCATAAGTCTAATCATAGGTACCCATATAATACTGACCTTTTTTAATAAATTCAATAACCACAAGGCTTGTTTGAATTAGGATTTATTGGTAATAATATTGATCCTTGATATTAAAATAAGGATACATATTACTGTTAACATAAAATCTTGTAACTTAATAAGGCTTTTAAGTTAGCATAATTATTTATATTAAGCACAGAAATTTAATAAATTTAGAAAACAATAAGTAAATTAACTCCTTATTTATAGTGTGCTTATAAGCCTAAATGACATGAGCTATAAAGAAGTTTGCATGTGACTTAGCTTTTATTAAAGTTGAAAATGATAAAAGGAGCATCGATGGAAAATAAGTTTTATTGAAGATGCTTTTTAAAAGTTAAAAAAAAATCTACTTTCAATGTCACTATCAAAAGGAATATACTTTTACTTTATTTGAAGCAACTTTTGTAAAAGTATATTTGTCTTCTTATGACAAGTTTCTAGGAAAAATAAAGTGCCTCATTTAGGTAGAAGGCATTACTTAGTTCTCCTATCTTCCTTCTCTTTTCTTTCTCTCTTTTGCAAAATATTTTTCTTTCCATAACTAATAGTGTCGATTAATGAAGAACAAATTTCTATATTTCAAATTTTTACAAAACTTGGCTTATCATGTCAAGATCTTGTTTAGTCAATTAAAAAATAACTCATCAGAATGAAGTCCAAATCAAACTAAGGCCATATAACTTATTAAAAAAAGGGCAAGAAAATTCCTTGTTTAACAATTCCTTATTCCAATGCATCTAAAATAGTATAAATAGATACATCTGATAAAGGATATGAAGGAATCCTTAAATATAGAATTAATGATGAAGAACAGTTAGTTTGTTTTGTCTGAGGTACTTAGAAAGAAGTTAGAGTAAATTATTTTGCTATAAAGAAAGTATTTTTAATAATACTTTATATTTGAAAGCTTAAAAGTAATTTAATTAATCAAAAATTTTTATTAAGAATAGACTACTAAGTAGCAAAAGAGATTTTGAATAAAGATATTAAAACTTTGGGCTTAAAATAAATCTTTGCAAGATGTTCAGGCATTTTTTCTATTTTTAATTTTAATATCAAGTTTATTAGAAGAGAGTCCAATTCTTTACTTGACTTCCTAGCTCATAATTTCTTGTTAGGAGACAAAAGCCAAGATGACACATAAGCTATAAAGAAGCCTATATATGACTTAGCTTTAATTAAAGCTAAAATTGATAAAAGAAGCATTAGTGGAAAAGAATCATTATTACAAAAGCTTTACAAAAGTATAAGGAATATGTTTTTACTTTGCTTTTAATTTATTTTAAGCAACTTTTGTAAAAGTATATTTGTCATGTTATGATAGGTCTTTAGTATAAATAAGATGTCTTGCTTATGTCAAAGGCATCACTCAGTTCTCTTATCTTCCCTCTCTCTTCTTTCTCTCTCTTGTAAATATTTTTCTCTTTGTAACTAGTAATGTCTATTAATGATAAGCAAATCTCCATAAGTTTTCTATTCTTTCTTTTTTATTTTCTTAATTTTGTATTATGATGCATTGAATATGTTTCAGTTTATTGGTGTTTTCTATAGATAGTATATAGAGTACCCACGCAAAACGTTTGAAGTAAAGTATAACTTTTATTCTACCTTTCCCTTAGTAAAAAGAAGTAATAAGGCTTTGATACCACTCCCCTTTGGGTATTGTATATAGTATTTAAAAAATCTTTTCTTTTATTTCCACTAATATTTCTTCCTTAGAAATTTTTTGAATCAAATAGAATATATGCAAATATGGATTTTTCAAAATAACATCTAAGGAAAGAATTTTTACTAAAATGAAAGGAATTTGTAAATAAACTCCTTTATTACATATAATAGCATTTAATAGCTTATATTGAATAACATGCTTACTTTTATTAGCAATGTTTAACACTTTAATAATTTTTGAAAAGTATTTTTAAATTATTAACCTTTCATTAATACATTTCACATCAACTTTTAAATCAATCAAACTCTTAAAGAAAATATATTCTCTATTATAACTGTAATCTTTGTATGCCACTTATAGGTAATAACATTGTTAATCATATTAACAATTAAAGATTATTTAAATTTTCTTCCTTTAAGAAAGTTTCTAGCTAATTCATACCATATTAGCCCATATCATTTCCAAAAAAAAAAAAATTAAAGGATAATAATCCTTTCTTTTAGTTTCTTAAGTTCTCTTTTGAGTTATTTTATCTTAATTTTAAGCTCTTAAATAAAAGGTTTCCTAGTAAAAGATTACCTTCCTTTAAACCTTTATATAACATTATTAAGGCTATAACCTTAACTAGGTTCAACAATCTCATATCTTATTAGCTTACTCTTAATTAAGTGTAAATAAGTCTTAAGTTACTTCCCTTTTTTTGGTTTGGATCTTGAATTCTATCAATAATATTCAAGATCATGTTTTTTTCTCTTGTTAAGACTAATAAGCCCTTACCTTTGCATAAAACTTTATAACAATCAGTTGTTCTTTTAAAATCTGATTTATAATTAAAATTATTAGTGATGTCTCTTGAGTGGTAATTAACCATATCTATTTTCATATCTTCCTTATGTGAGCCATTATTTAAGAAGATATGTAATAATGATCTTTTAAGACTTTTATCAATAAACAATTCTTATATCTTTTTCTCCACGTGGCATTTATTGGCATAATATTCAATCTTACCATATTTATAGAAGACAACTTTTTTTTTAATAGGTTTAACTTGTACTTTTTCTTTTTTCTTATACTTTTGATAAAAGGCATCTATTGGCCTTTTAATAAAAGGCAAATTTTTTCCTTTTTTTTTTTTTTCAAGAAATAACCTATTTGCTTAAATAAGTAATAAAATTTTCTATGTAACTTTTTTGCTTAAATAAAATTTTCAAAACTTTTTTGCTTTTAAATCTTTCTTTACATAATTTTCTATGTAACTTTATATCATGACATAGTGAAGTTCCCGACTTCTCCCTAGGATCTACTAGTTTGTGATACTGAGAGGGGGGGTAAATCAGTATCACCACAATTCGCAATTCGCAGGTAAGTGAACAACTTCAACCTCTTCCTAAAAGCAAACTCTTTCTCAGACTCGACTAAGGTAGATCTATTGCTACCTACTAATCACAATAGTCCCCAAAGTCACCTTTCAAACACCTTGCCTAATAGACAATACGGATGTTCTTGATTAGGTCTTCGTTAGGTTATGGGTTGGCTGATACTTTAGCTGCGTTCACAACTCAATTCAAAGCACAGAATGTAAAGCAAATTAAGGACACACAAGATTTACGTGGTTCCGTCAACGTGATGTACATCCACGGTGGTAGGGACTCTCCCTCTACCGAGACTATCCACTATACTTGTGAATACAGGTTACAATGGATGTCTTTAATTCTCTGCTCCTTTCAATATTGCAATTACTAAGCAAATACAATACAAAGAGTGTCACTTACTGTGTCTACTCTTCTTCTAGCTTGTCTTACCTCTGTTGAATTGAAAGGCTGCTCCACTGCCGCTTAGAAGTTCACCGCAACGCTCTCTAACCTCTCTTGAAGAAGTCTGGAAATACGTTGAGTTCAATGCTTCGCCGAATTTCTACGTTGTTTCACACAACTCCTGCTTTCACCGTCTTACGGTTTCACCTGTCTCCTTGTCTCACGATCTTACTGTTTCACGGCTCGCTTGTCCATTTTTCTCTCTCCTGCTGTCCAGCCGGATTTCTCTCTCTTTGCCAGATTTCACTTTTCCGTTCACCGTCGGGTTTCTCTCTCTTTGCCGGATTTCTCTCTCTTCGCCGGATTTCACTTTTCCGTTCACCGTCGGGTTTCTCTCTCTTCCCGCCACTCTGCTCCGGTTTGGCCGTCGAGTTTCTCTCTCTTCCCTCCGGTCTGCTCTGATTTGGCCATCGGGTTTCTCTCTCCTTCCGATCTGGCCGTATAGGTCTTCGTTGTCCAACCCGTCCAGCCGTGTTGTCTCCTGGCCGACCGGTGGTGTGCCGTTCCTCACGGGTTTCTCTCCTTCTCGGGTCTGCGTTTTCTCTCTCTCGTCCGTCGGCTGCGTTTTCTCTTTCTTGGTTCGCTTTTCCGTTCACCGTCTGTTTCTCTCTCTTCCCATATCTAGCTGCCGGATCTCTCTCACCTGTTACCGATTTGGTCTCGTCTCACCCGTTCCAGCTCGGATCTGGTCTCCGTTCCTGATCTGGTCTCATTTCTCTCTCTTACCGCGTCGTTCTCTCGCCGACCGGCAACGTTTTCTCTCTCTCGACACAACTGTTCACTGGCACTGTTCACTCGAGGTTACTGTTCACGACGGTTACTGTTCACTCAATTCGTTCGTCGGCTGCACTGTTTACTCTCTTCGTCCTCGCCGGTGGTGTTCTTTTGGTGTTCTCTTTGGTTGGTCAGTTGTCTAGGTTTTTCTGAATGCTCAATATTGTCGACCCCCTGTTCTTTACCTTTCAAGACCATTATATACTCTACTCCATGAAAACCTAACAGGGCTTACGCGGTGAATTTACTTTCTTACCCTTCCACGTGGCTTTACTTTCTTGTACACTTAATCCTAGTTGACAACAATTACAACCCATACAAGGCTGTGGGAACAACACATAGTTTTAACACTTTTGTAACCACTTCAGTTGCCAATTTACCATAAATATATTGATCATGTGTAATGATCCTTTGCTAATAGACTTTAAGTCTTAACTCTTTAAAAAAAAAAGTAAGGTAGATAATCCTAAAATAAACTTTTCTTTCCAAAAGTTACTTTTACCATCTTTTTAAATAAGGACTTTTGAAAAGAATACATCCTTGTACTACTTAAAATTGGCAAAATCAAGACATTTCAAATTTATTAACTACTTATACATTTTGTCAAGTAATAACGTAGCAGTATTGATAAAATGGTTGGTTATTGTGTAAATCAAAGTATTTATACAGTCAAATAATTACACTTCTTCCTTTATCTTAATGGTAAAGAAGATTTGATTTTCGACTTCTTAAGATAAATAAAAATCTTGTTGACCTTTAATTGACTAGTTAAGTCATTAACAATAATCTTAACAATCTGAGGGTTAAAATTACCCTTTATTTTAAAGGCTATTGTAAATATCATTATATAATGTAATAACATTAATATTTAATGTTCAAATATACTATTTAACTTTCATTTTATTATACTAAACCCATCACATTATATAAAGTTATGCTCACTTTATTCATATATCAAAAGGTTTACAAGTATTGGTTTAGGATAGTATAATTTTTTAAAGACTTTATTAAAAATTATTTTATTTACTTAATAAAGTTTTATAAAGGTATAACCTCTTATATTTTCATTTTGAATAAAAGTATAACCTTTTTAATCTAATAAGAACATATTTTGTATTTTATTGATATTATTGTCATTTTCAAATTCAAACTAAGTTCCAATCTAATCCTTAATTTGGGTTTTAGACTAATTATCATCTTAATTCCCATTTTGTTCTTTGTTGTTAATGATAGTAACACTTTTGTCCTTTAGTCTTAAGCCTTTAAGCCTTTTAATTATTTCTTTTAAGACTTTGAACTATTCTTCTTTTTCATCTGTCATTTTATAATCAATTTACTTGGTTGGCATGGGTTTAAATAAAATTCTTTTCTCAATTTTAGGTTTATCTTAATTTAGCTTTGGAATAATAAACTTTTACCTTGCTTATTTAAGCTTTTCTTTAATTTTGGTTAGTTGTTTTACCTATTAACTAGAAACTTAAGTTAGTATAGTTATTTTACTATATAATAACACTAATATTGGATTCCAACTTAGAGGTTTCTACTTTATAAGGTAAGGCAATTACCTCTTTTTTTTCAAATTTAGCTTAAAGATTCAATTTAGGAAGGTAAATAAAATTAATCCTCTTTCTTGACTTAATAAAATAATTCTGATAGGCCTTTTCTAATATTGCACAAGCCTTTTAGTTACTAAAATTAAGAAATTATTTTTTCTTAAGTTTATAAATGCTTTTAATATAATAGAACAAATCGGAAGATCTATATTCTTACACCATCCTTTGATGTTGCTTAAACTAGAACTCCTACTATTCCTTTAAAAAAGGTCATATAAAACCATTTCCTTTTAAACTCATTTTTTAAAGAGTGAAATAACTCTTTTACTTTTCTTTCACCTCCAGTTTTAAAGGTAAAAACATTAATACTTTATTCCTCATCTTTGTAACCCATGTTTAAGAACGTTGAAAAGTGAAGAGAAGTATTTCCAATAAGTTCATTAACCATTAAGGTTAAAGTAGATAAAGGAAATTTAATCTTATATTATGGGTATATAACCTACTCTTTTCTCCTTCTAGTTCTTTCAAGTTTTCAAGAAAATTATAAAGGAACCAAAAAGGTTAAATGCCTTATCTTTTTTAGAAGGTTTAACCTAATTAAATGATTATGTGAGAATTTAATCTCAATATCACCTTTATTGTACTTGATGAGTTCCTTAATATAATTGGTTTGCCTTTTAATAGGCTCAATAGCCTTCTCAAGAATATAATTTTTAGGTAAATTAACCTGATTCCAACTAATAGTTTTAAGGATCATTACATGAACCTAGCTTTTATTAGTAAGGAATGAGGTTGTTAACCCTTTCTAAATAAATAACCGACTTAAGATTTTTCTTATCCCTAATATTGTGGTATTTATTCCTTATACTGGATCCTATAAATAAGGATCAAAATTTTAGATTTATGCATCATGTCAAATCCTTCTATCATGATATCAAGACTTAATATATGAATCAAATTGAGATTTATCAATGAAAGATTAATATTTGGATAACATAAGAAATAAAATGGACTATCATTTAAACTTGGCTCTACTGCTTCTAATAAGGAGTTATGGAACTTAGTATGCCTTTTGTCTCTTAGACAAAGAATAACATAGTTATTTCAACCTAATCTTGTGATTGGTTTAACCACCATTTACACCATACCTAAGTGTAAAAACCTTTATTTCTTCTAGTGCAAGCTAATAAATATTGGAGATAACAGGGTAAAATTGAAATAACTATGTGAAAAAGAAATGTCTTCTTTAATGGTTTTTATCACATAGTCTATTTTAAATAAAAACTCTAGTTTATGGTAAATTAAAGCAAAAAAAAGAAAGGTGACAAGTGCTAATTTTCAAAAAAAAAACAAAAACTATTATCTATATTTTTATTTATAATAATGTCTTTATATTTTCCTTCTATTATTACAATTACATCATCAATGTAAACAATTTAAAATGTCAAATAAGTATTGAATATTTTATTGATGATATTTTAAAATTTAGATAGTGCATTCTTTAAGTCAAATGGTATGAAATTTCATTCATATTAACCAAATAGAACAATGAATATTGTCTTATAATGATCTTTTTCATCAATTTGGATTTGTTAGTAACAAAATTTCATATCAAAATTTGAAAATATTTTTACCTTATAAAGTCTGTTTAATAGGTCTCTTTTATTTGGAATTTGATATCTTATCCATCTTAAAACCATGTTTAAAGGTTTATAATTAATAACAAGTCTTAGAATTCCTTGCTCCAATTTATCAGCATTTTCAGCATAAAATGTTGGATAACTCTATAGGCCATTGCTTTTTTCTGATAATCCCTTATTCTAAAAGATCATTAATTTCTTTTTTACAAATTTCCATATACCTTAGTCTTATAGTTATAGGTCAAGCCTTTGTAGGAATACGACATTTTTTAAATGTTAGTTCATATGGTGAATTAACCATATATATATATTGTTTATATATTCCAAAATGCTATAAGCACTTTAACACATATAGCTTTTATTATCTTTTATTGTATTTATTGTATTTTCTTTTAAATAATAAGAAAGTTATTTTCTATTAAATTTTTCTATTATTAAAGGTCAAGCACTTTAACACATTACTATAAGAAACTTCCTTACTAAGAGAATATAAAAATCTCTTTTTTCTTAATACTTTTTGTTAATAATAAATCAAGATGAAATTTTACTAAGCATAACTCAAATACAAATCAAAATTATAGAATTTACAAACATTAAAAATGTTCTTTATTTAAAGTCATTGATAGTCTTCATCACAAACCACTTCTTTTTAAAAATGGTATGAGAAGGTAGGTAAATGCCAATACTAACTACGAGAATCACCTTAAAGGTTTTGATTATCATTTTGTAATTGTTCATGTTGCATTAGTTGAAAGAAACTGTTTTAGGATTAAAAAGATTATTTCCCAAAAGTTCTAATAAGTAACAACAAAAAAATACTTATAGTAATGTTAACAACCCTTTAAGTTAGGGTGATTATAATCACCTTTTCTTACTCTAAATTAATCCTTTCAATTATATAAGGCAAAGCTATACATATATTTAATATAGCTTTGTTAGGGTATCTTGCTCCAAAGTTACAAGATTCCAATTAAAGCAAAATTTCTTCCCACCATTAATTAGAGTTAATATATTATTATCCTTTTGTTAGGAGTTGTTCTATTATATATAATGGCATATAAGGACTTAACAACAATTTTACTTATAATTATATGTTTATAGTTTATTAAGATTATAAAAAGAGTGCTTTTAAGATTCTTATTATGATTACAAAATGAGGCCTAGTGATGAGAACTATAGAGATGATGGGTGGAAGGCTTCAATGGTTGCAAAAGGTTCATTGCACATTCCAGAAGGTCCAATAACACGAGCTAGAGCCAAAAAGATTAAAGAAGTACTAAATGGGCTAATTCAGAACATTCAGGTCAACCCAACTTCAAATGATGCGAATTCAAGTTTAATAAGGAGTCCAAGCCCAATTAATATAATTAGAATACTTAATAGGTCAGAATAAGTAATAGCATTTCTTCTTAAATAAGAGTTTATTATTTATGTTGGAATTTGTCCACAATTAGGAATTCCTCCAAAATAAGGATTTCTTCTAAGTAGGAATTTGTACCTCTTTAGGATTGCTATCTTAGCCTATAAATAGGCACCCCTTGTAAGCTCTGGAGAATCAAACAATTTTGAGTGAAATAGAAAGAAAGGGTTTTTTCCTCTCGATTCTTTTAAGGACTAAGGAACTTATCAAGAGGCATTTCTTCTTGTGGCGTTCCCAGCGACTTATCACTCCCAATTCCTTTCTTTTCTGAAGTGTGGCGTCCATATCCTTCTTGAATGTTCTAGGTTCGTGTTCTTGAAGGGTGGGTCTAGGGTTTGTGATATTAAACTCTGATTTAGCTTTCTTGGTTGTTCTTTGATTCCTTATATGTGTTAGGTCCCTAAGCCAAGTCTTTGATTCATTAAAATGTTTTATTTGTTAAAAGACATTATTTCACAAATAAAAAGACTTATTACACTAAAGTTTTGATTAATCTCCAATAATAAATATAGAGACATAATGTTGATGACCTCCTCATTATAGTCCCTCTAAGAGGATAATGCTCTTAGTTTCCAAAACATGTCATATAAGCTACCTAAACCTTAAGGGTTAAGGCCTAATCAATTATATAATCTTTTTGATAAACAAAAGGTCTTAATATTATTAGGTTATTTCATCCATAAGGCTAATTAATCCTAGAATTACAATTACGTCCAAATTAAGGGCATATTCATGTTTTAGGTTTAAAATTTATTAATGTGTAACCAAGACATGAAAATGTGCAACATATCACATAAAATATGCAACATTTGATAAACATATGTAATTAATAATGTTTCAAAATTTTTGGATTTTGGTTGCACATTTTACTACCATAGTTCTATATCTATTATTGTCATACCTTGAAGATCTAAAAGTGTATATTCTAACCCTTTTACATATTCAAAATTTTGGATTTTTATATGATTTTGAAAAGTGGTGATCAAGAGCTAAAGGGGATATATGAAGCAATTCTTTTATTTCCAGTATAGCCATTTTTTTGTACTAACAATCTTAAGGCAAAATTTTTTTATAAATAAAACGTTAAAAGAATGACTTTCCATTTCATGAAAGGGTTAAGTAAGTTCTAATTTGATTAAGATATGTCTTATTTTTTAATTGTGTGAAAGTATGTCTAATTGGTTTTGGATAAACACTTATATTGTTTTATTAAAATTAATGTATGATGTTTCATCAATGAGATCTTGTTTTCTTCATAGCATTTGCATACATAACAAAATCATAAATCTTTTATTGAATGGAAGAAAAATTCAACCTTTTTAAGAAAGAAGTCATATAATTATAAGGGACAAAAGCTCATGACATAAGAAATTAAAAATTTTTAAGAAAGAGGTCATATGACAAAAGAAAAAGGGACATCTCTATATTGGTTAGTAGTAATATATATATATATATAGAGGGACAACAATCTTTGTTGAATGGATTATAGCACCTAAGTGGTGTGTATATTAAAAAGAAAAAGGTTTTGGATCCTTGATTCTTTACTTATGCAATGTTTTTGTTAAAATGGACATATAGAATTAATAAATTCATTAAGGCTAAAGAAGTGTGGTAAGTATAAAAGAAAAAAATTCCTAGTCTCCATTAAAGCAATAAAACACTTTATATTTGTAAAAGGTGCATAACTTTTCATATACAACAAAATGCAATAATGCCTTATGTAATTCATTAAATTCCATAAGAAAACAAAAAGGACATAACTTAAAGAATTATTAATTCTTAAAAAGGTTGTAATTATATGTTAAAACAAAAAATGAGTACTTAATGTTTTTGTAATGTGTATGAAAAGCTAGACTAAAAAGGCACATCTAAAGGGACTAGATCCCATAATAAAAGGTAGTTAAGAATTTTTTTTTTCTTAAGGTAACTAAGGGTTGCGATAATTAGTCTTGAATCAATGCCTTTTCTAGGTTCCTTTTCCTAGTACGTAAGCAACATCTTGGCCACCAGTAGTCCAAACCTTATGGCATAAAGTTGAAAACCAAATTTACATATAGGAAAAACTAGATCAAGATAAGTTTGGTATATTAGACTATGTTATCTAGGTATTTATAATTGAATTGCAAACTCTATATGGTTGGAACCATGGAAACAACCAAATTTGGTTGTTGCTTGTGCTTTTTCCTTGTGGATTACATATAAACAATAATAAATTTATTTTGTGTTTATGTTTTGGCATACATGATGGCTAATTATACACACACAAATATATGTATGTGTGTATGTGTAGATATACACATGTGGATAATGATTTGCATAGGTATCTATAATGATATGTTTATTAATTATTTAAACATATACATAAGCAACTTATAGTTTATTAAAACAAACAAAAAAAATAATAGGTACTTCACAAAAAAGGTGACACCTTTTAGAATTGTATATTCTAAGAAACAAAATCTCATTTAATGATTTTTATTAAAATTGGTAACCTCTTTGAGGAACATTGTTTCCTTAAGAACAATGTTAATTGATGGCCAAAGGAATTATTAATTCCTTTTAGTTAACTACTTGTATGAAGAATAGATGTCAATATTAAAAATAACTTTATACATACATGATGTATAAGGTACCCATTAGATACTATATGGGATACCATAAAATGAAGAAAAGAAAAAAAAAAGGGGGGGTAAACCCACAGGAATAGCTACACCAATAAATAATAACTAATGGGATTTAATCACAAGAAAGGTGTAATGTGTAAGGTTGTATATAAAAGCTAAGAAATCAATAGATTAATTACTTTTAGTAATTAACTAACAAACAACAGATAAATATAACCATTTCTCTTGAAAAATATAATAGAATAAAAAATGCCTTGTAAGGCTTAAACCCAAGATAAATAGGTATTTTAAAGCCATTCATGCCATTAAGATAAATAAACATTTATGTTAGTTTTTATTTGGTTATACTAAACATGACTTCTAATAACGTTTGGAAAGACACCAATATAGGTCTTGAAGTTTAATGAAAGATAAGACCAATTGTTGTCATAACTGCAAATATGGTACATATGACTCTTGATTATCACAAAAATAAATTAAAAAAAGGGTTGAAATGTTACAACTAACAAGTTTCAAACCCATGTCCTTTTAAGTAAATAGACATTTTAATTTTTCAACTAATTGATTTGATTAGTTAGATGTTATAATTGGTAGTTAATAAATTATTTTAGTTATATAATTGAAATTAAAAATTTATATTTTATAGAATTTAAACTTCAATTAAAAGAGAGTTCAAAACACAATAAATGAAAGGTTACAAGCAATGGATTTCTAACCTATGATTTAAGGTGAACAAAAATTCAAAATGTATGATAACTTCTTAATCAAAGATAATTCTTGGTGATTATAATATTCACTCTATTACATATAAAAGACTTAAAAGGGTATGTTATACCTTATACTAAAATGCAAGAGTTAGTAATTATTATATATTGATTAACTAATAAAATTAAAGAATTGATAAGTGTCTTGGTGAACAAGACATTAAGAGGGATGGTTCAAGTCCATATTTACGAATCACTTATGATGGAAACTCAATCAACACTTAATACAAAGTCAAGTTTTGAATTCAATAAGTTAAAGTGCATTATCAATATGATTAAAACATTATAATTAATTTTTATTTCCATTTTAAGGTTATATAATATTTAGTTTTTATAATTAAATTGGAAAGATGAATTTTTAAGACTCTTAAAATACTTAC
This sequence comes from Ceriops tagal, assembly GCA_021533255.1. Classification (NCBI taxonomy): domain Eukaryota; kingdom Viridiplantae; phylum Streptophyta; class Magnoliopsida; order Malpighiales; family Rhizophoraceae; genus Ceriops; species Ceriops tagal. The sequence continues at coordinate 8,743,813 of CM038596.1, forward strand.
AAAGGTGCTTTATAGTAAAGGCTCTTATAATAAGAGATCTAATCTATATATATGAATATGAAATGTTTAAGTTATTTAAATAAGCTAAAGGGTTTAGTAATAAAACATTTATAAAAATAAATACAAACATAATGGCATTTAATATGTTGATTAAGTAAAAAAGAGAAATATAACGTTATATAATTATTTGTGTAAATTGATTTTACAACTTGTTAATAAGAATAATTGTTCAAAGTTTGTGTACCATATTATTTAAACTTATTGTAATATATTTTTCATTATATAAAGATTCAATTAATATGACATATTTACTTATCTATTTGAATTTTAAAATTAAAAAAGATCTATTATATTTTTAATATTTTCAAAATGACAAGAAATTGTTAGAAATTTTTCAAAAGAAAAATTAAACATTACTTTTAGTTTTTTTAATGGTTATAAAAAGATGCCCATTAAATCTAAGAGACATCTTGCTCAACTAAATAATTCTTGAACTATTATATATATAATGGTCTTTCTATGATCAAAAGGAGAGAAGATAGATGGAAATATATATATATTGTAACAAAACAATTTTAAGTTGTTGTTCTTACAGCCTTATATGAGTTGTAATTGTTGTCAACTAGGTTTAAGTGTGCAAAAACGTAAAGCCACATAGAAGGGCAAGAACATAAATCCGCCGCGTAAGCCCTATTAGGGTTTGATGGAAGAGAGTATATAAAGACCTTGGAAGAGAAAACTAGGGTAAAGCCAACACAAATGAATACACGGCAAAACACAAGAGGGAAGGCCAACACAATTGAATACACAACAAAACACCAAACCCTACATAGAAGAATACTACCTGCAAAAGAAAAGAGTAGTCATAGTGAACAGTGTACCCGCACAGTGAAACCGTCGAACGAAGAGAGAGGAAACACTTAGAAGAGAGAGGAAAGAAGTCGTCGACTGGAAGAGAGAGAAAACGAAGTAACCGTCAGACGAAGAAGAGAAAAAAAAGGGAGAAGAGGAGAGGTCGGCTGTCGGAAATAGGAGAGGACACCAACGGCTAGAGAACGACAGAACAAGGGTTTGACGCCAAAACAAAGCAGCCATTTTCGGAAAAGAGGAAAGGTCAACAGAATCGAGAGAGAGAGACGAACGAAGAGTGAGACACCACCGGAAGAGCAGACAGTAGATCTGCGACGGCGTGAGACAAACAGGTCGACACGGCTGGACGGTAAGAGAGAAACGGGTCAACGGCAAAACAGAGTGGATGATCGACGGAAAAACAAATAGAGATGGCCGAAGGTGGGTGGACGGCAAAGACATATACGACCAAATCAGAGTGACGGAGAAGGAGAGAAAAAATCCGACAAGCCCAAAAACAGACCACCGGGGAAGGAGAGAAAACACAACCAAAAATACCATCGACAACAAAGAGAGAGAAAAACAAAAAGACAACCGAAGAGGAGATGACCAAAGGGGGGCTGAACGAAAAACAGTTGGCAAAAATAGAGAAAAGAGGAGACAACTAAAGGGGCTTGACAACTGGACAACAGACCGGACAAAAGAGAAAAACCCGATACGGCTAGAACATAGGGTGGACGGCCAATGAACAGTGACCGATAGAAAAGGGAAAAAAAATTTGATACGGCCAAAGGAGGTGTGAAACGGACAAGGGTAAACCAGAAACGTACGTGAGGCGAACCATGAGATAGTGAGATCATGGGGTAAGGAGACGGGTGAGACTGTGAGACGATGAAAGCAGGAGTTGTGTGATACAACGTAGAGAAGAATTCGGCGAAGCATCGGAAAGAATTCAACATATTTCTAGATTTCTTCAAGAGAGGTTAGAAAGTGTTGCGATGAACTTGTAAGCGGCAGTGGAGCAGCCTTTTAATTCAACAAAGGCAAAACAAGGGTAGACACAGTAAGTGACACTCTTTGTATTGTACTTGCTTAGTAATTGCAATAATGAAAGGAGTAGAGGATTAAGACATCCATTGTAACTGGAATTCTTAAGTATAGTGGATAATCTCAATAAGGAAGAGTCCCTACCACCGTGGATGTACGTCACATTAATGGAACTACGTAAATCTCGTGTGTCCTTAATTTGCTTTACGTTTTGTGTTTTGAATTGAGTTGTGAACGCACCTAAAGTATCAACCAACCCATAATCTAACGAAGACCTAAACAAGAACATTCGAATTGTCTATTAGGCAAGGTGTCTGAAAGGTGACTTTAGGGACTATTGTGATTAATAGGTAGCAATAGATCTACCTTAGTCGAGTCTGAGAAAGAGTTCGTTTTTAAGAAGAGGTTGAAGTTGTTCATTTACCTGTGAATTGCGAATTGTGGTGATACTGATTCACCCCCCCTCTCAGTATCACAAACTAGTAGATCCTAGGGAGAAGTCGAGAAATTCAATTGGTATCAGAGCATAAGTTCACCAGTTTAAAGCGTAACAGCTTAGTGTACTAGTTTGAAGGGATCTAGAAGTTTGACTTGTTCAGCATACTGAGAAATAGAAGCTGGTACCAGCATCAGCACTACTTACAGTAAGAAGGTTCCAATCTTCAACGGAACCAACTACCATATGTGGAGAGCAAGAATGCAAGTGGTATTTGCAACCATGGGCATGAATGTGGTGAAATGCGTACAGGAGGGTTTTGTGGCTCCAGAAGAAGGTAAAGACCTAACCCCAAAGGAGTTAAGGCAGTTTGAGATAAATGGGAAGGCCTCAAATGTCATCATTTTAGCATTGATAGATGCTAAGCATGCTAAAGTTATGGACTGCAAATCTGCCAAAGAGATATGGGATAGATTGTAGAAAGTTTATGAAGGTGATGGTAGAATGAAGGAGGCTAAGCTTTAAGTGTTTAATGAGAGATATGAATCTCTCAGAATGCAGAAGAATGAAACAGTTCAAGAGTTCTTCACCAGGGTTATTTATGCTATAAACGACCTGAGAAGTCATGGGAAGAACAAGAAGGACTCATCAATTGTGAAGAAAATTCTGAGAATTCTACCTAAAAGGTTTGCCTCAAAAGTAGCAGCCATAGAGAATAGTAGAAATCTCAATTCTATGTCTCTGCATGATCTCCAGTGCAATCTCATTGCATATGAGATGAGAATAAAGTCAACTGAGAGCTCTTCAACGTCAAAGGTATCAAAAGAGGCAGCTTTCAAAGTGATGAAACACTTGAAGATAAAAGAAAAGGAAGAATCATCTAATGAGGATGATGATGATGATGAGGAAGAAAGTAAAGGTGAAGTGTTGGCTTACTTCACAAGGAAATTCAAAAAGGGGTCTAATAGGGGAAAAGGACAGTTGTCCTTGAGATGTTATCGTTATGGGCAGACTGGACACTTTGCTTCTTATTGCAAAGTGAAACTTGATGATGAAGATGAGGATGGTGATGATGAGCAGAATTCAAGATGGAAAAGATCATCATTCAAATCAAAGAAGTCCAGCAAGAAGACTGTCAACCTATAGAAGAAGAAGAGAGCCTCATTCAAGAGTTATGTGAGTCAAACAAAAAAAACTGATAAAGAGGAAGATGAAGACTCATCAGATGAGCATGTCTTTATAGCATCAGTTCAAGATGATAGTTCAACCTCTGAATAGGAAGAGGAAATTGATGAAGAAGAACCAGATCTTGAAGCTGAGTTGGAAGCAACTTCAAAAGAAATAATCAGAAAGGGCAAAACCATAAAAAGGTTGGAGGCTCACATAAAACAAGTTGAAGCAAAGTTTGAGGAAGCTGAAAGTCAAAAGGATGAAATAAGGGTTGAACATATTGACTTGAAGAGAAGATTTGAAGAACATATCAAAATATGTGAAGACCTTACAGTAGAGCTTGACTCAAGGACTTCAACAATTGAAGAAATGGAGATAGAGTTACTGAGACTTCAGCAACAACTCAAAAAGAGTGAGAAGAACTTGCAGAAGTTTGAAATGATAGGAGAAACAAGTTCTGCAAAAGAAGAGAAGAATGTAGAGAAAGTGTAGCAATCTGAGGCTGCATTGGCTAAAGAAAATAAAAATATGCCATAGAAGTTGAAAGAGAAGGTTGTAACTCAGAAGAAGATAGCTGAGAATAAAGAAGATTTGAAGAAGCAACCTAGGGTGGTGGCAAACAAGAAGGAATAAAAGAAAGTCAACCAGTAGAGGGCTACGGCTGAACGGAAGAAGAAGAAGAAGGTGACTGAAATGAAAGTCACACAAGCAAAGAAGCTAGTTACTTTGCCTATACAGCAAGTGATGAACAGAAGAAGACAAGCTGTGATCAAACCCAAGAAGAGGCAGTTTCAAGGTCATTGCCTTTATTATGGAGTTTGGGGTCATAAAACGAGTAACTACTGGTGGAGAAGGCCAATATATGTTTCCAACTTAAGAAGATATAACACTACATACAGGGGGAGACAATACAAAATTCAGAGGAGAACACCTGTCGTGAGTTCTTACACATACTGTAAAAAGCAAGGACACATTGATAAGGAGTGTTGATGGAAGCCCAAACTAATGGTTTCAAAGAACAAGTTTGCTGTATTGGCAGACTTGAAATAGTGTGAAAGGTGCGAGCAGGATGGCCATAATGCCAAGAGATGCATGAAACTTCTCCCTGAGTAAGAGAAGGCATTCAATGGCACAGTAAAAACAAATGGTGTAGTCAAAGCTAAGAAAAAGAAGAAAGCTATCTTTCAACCAGTTCAAAAAAGGGAATATAAAGGTACAAGGGAGGTGGCTAATATAGCTGAAATTGTACTCAAAACTGATTACAAGGATAAGTAGTGGATCCTTGACAGTAGATGTACTTCACACATGACGGGAGACAAGAGTAAATTATCAAAACTAAACAAGTCGAGAGAAGGCAGAGTTAAGTTTGGCAATGATGATTCACTCAACATCAGTGGTCAAGGGTCAATAAATATTGGAAAAGGAAAGCTGAAAGATGTTCTGTATGTTGAAGGACTCAAATATAATCTAGCATCTGTCAGTCAACTATGCAACGATGACCACAAAGTGATATTCACAAAAACAGGTTGCCAAGTAAAGAGTAAAGAAGGCAATACTGTTACAGCTGAGAAGAAAATAGCTGGAAATTTATATGTGATTGATGAGGACAAGACAAGGAGCTGTTTACTCACTAAAGAAGAAGAAAATCAACTCTAACATAGGAGGTTGAGACATTTATCACAGAAAAACATGAGGAAGCTGACCACTACTCATGCAATCAGAGACATTCCTGACCTCAGGAGAGAGAGAGAGAGAGTATGTTTGCTCAGCATGCTTTAAAGGAAAACATGCCAAAAAGCAGTATAAGACCAAAGAGTTCAGTTCTAAAGCAGTGTTTGACATTGTGCATACTGATTGGTGTGGACCGATGAGGACAAAAGGGTTGAAAGGTAAGAGGTACTTCATTTTGTTTGTTGATGATTATTCAAGAAGGACTTGCCTCATGCACCTTAAACACAAGTCAGAAGTTTTGAATTGCTTCAAGAGATACAAAAGATTGGCTGAAAATGAGAGTGGAAGGAAGATCAAAGTATTGAGGTCAGATTAAGGCACTGAATTTACAAATGAAGCTTTTAAAGATTACCTTGAGAAACATAGTATTCATCATCAGATGGTAGCAGCAAGAACACCTCAACAGAATAGGGTGGTAAAGATGAAGAATAGAGTTGTGGTTGAAATGGCGAGAACTTTACTGCTGGAATCCAAGTTTCACACAAGATTTTGGATAGAAGCAACATTTACAGCCGTGCATCTACTAAATAGAGTATTACTAAGGCCCAATACTGATAAGACTCCATATGAGCTATGGAGTGGGAAGAAGACAACAGCCAAGTATCTCAGAGTCTTTGGCAGCCCATGTTTTATAAAGAACAAGGAGCAAAACTTGGGAAAATTCAACGTTAGGTCTGATGAAAGCATCTTTATGGGATACTCAGAAAAGACAAAAGAATACAAAGTTTTCCTGCATAAGCTGGGAAAAGTGATCACTTCCAGTGATGTGAGAATAGATAAGAACTAGAAAACAATGTAGAATGGAGAAGCTGAGGATAATGAAGAAGATGACTTCAATATAGATGAAGAATCAGACCAACCTAAAGAAAAGGAACAAGAAGTAAGTTTAGACTTGGAGAAGAGTGAGTCTGAAGATGAAGAAAGAGATCCTCTTGCGACTAAGATTGTGCAAGAAAGAAAGCCAAAGAAAACGTAGACCAGTGCTCATCAAAAAAATCAGATCATAGGTGACCCATCAGAAGGAGTTACAACAAGAAGAAGAATTGTGAGAGCTATTGCTTTACTCTCACAAGTTGAACCTAAATCTGTTGAAGAGGCTACACAAGATCTAACTAAATCTCTGTCCACAGAGCTATTTAAAAAGTACAGAATAAGTCTGTCTGTGCAAATGCCTCCTCAAGCCTGAAAATCAGGTGAATCCTCCATTTCTACTTTGCAAGCTTTTCAGATTTGTAATTGGTTGGCAAAGAGGGAGAGAAGCAACAATGCAGGGGAAGCTGTTAAGAAAGGGGAAGTGCATATTTAGGGGGAGTTGAAACTACTGCATATTGGCTTTTATTATGAGTGTTGCCAACAATTACAAAGGGGGAGATTGTTGTTCCCATAGCCTTGTATGGGTTGTAATTATTGTCAACTAGGTTTAAGTGTGCAAGAATGTAAAGTCACATGGAAGGGCAAGAAGGTAAATCCACATGGAAGGGTAAGGACGTAAATCCACATGGAAGGGCAAGAAGGTAAATCCACATGGAAGGGTAAGGACGTAAATCCACATGGAAGAGCAAGAATGTAAATCCATTGCGTAAGCCTTATTAGGATTTGATGGAAGAGAGTATATAAAGACCTTGGAAGACAAAACTAGGGTAAGGCCAACACAATTGAATACACAGCAAAACACAAGAGGGAAGGCCAACACAATTGAATACAAGACAAAGCACCAAACCCTATACAGAAGAACACCACCTACAAAAGAAAAGATTAGTCGTAGTGAACAGTGTAGCCGCACAGTGAAGCCGTCGGACGAAGAGAGAGAAAATACTTGGAAGAGAGAGAAAAGAAGTCGTTGACGAAAAGAGAGAAAATGAAGTAGCCATTGGACAAAGGAGAGAAAAAAGGGAGAAGAGGAGAGGTTAGCTGTCGGAAATAAAAGAGGACACCGACGACAAGAGAATAGCAGAACAAGGGTTTGACGCCAAAACAGAGCAACCATTAAAAAAGCCATTGTCGGAAAAGAGGAAAGGTCGACAGAATCAAGAGAGAGAAATGGACGAAGAGTGAGACACCATCGGAAGAGCAGATAGTAGATCTGTGACGGCGTGAGACAAATAGATCAACACGGCTAGACGGTAAGAGAGAAATGGGTTAACGGCAAGAGAGAAAAACAGGTCAACGACAAAACAGAGTGGATGATCGACGGAAAAATAGATAGAGACGACCAAAGGTGGGTGGACGGCAAAGACACATACGGCCAAATCAGAGTGATGGAGAAGGAGAGGAAAAACCCGACAAGCCTAAAAACAGACCACCAGGGAAGGAGAGAAAACACGGCCAAAAATACCGTTGACAGTAAAGAGAGAGAAAAACAGAAAGACAGCCAAAGATGAGACGACTAAAGGGGGGCTGAACGAAAAACAGTCGGTAAAAATAGAGAAAAGAGGAAACGGCTGAAGGGGCTTGACAATTGGACGGCAGACCGGACAAAAGAGAAAAACCCGATACGGTCAGAACATAGGGTAGACGGCCGATGAACAGTGACCGGTAGAAAAGGGAAAAAAAATCTGATACGACCAAAAGAGGTGTGAAACGGACAAGGGTAAACCAGAAACGTACGTGAGGCGAGCCATGAGATAGTGAGATCATAAGGTAAGGAGATGGGTGAGACCGTGAGACGGTGAAAGTAGGAGTTGTGTGATACAACGTAGAGAAGAATTTCGGCGAAGCATCGGAAAGAACTCAACGTATTTCTAGATTTCTTCAAGAGAGGTTAGAGAGCGTTACGATGAACTTCTAAGCGGCAGTGGAGCAGCCTTTCAATTCAACAGAGGCAAGACAAGGGTAAACACAGTAAGTGACACTCTTTGTATTGTACTTGCTTAGTAATTGCAATAGTGAAAGGAGCAGAGGATTAAGACATCCATTGTAACTGGAATTCTCAAGTATAGTAGATAGTCTCGGTAAGGAAGAGTCCCTACACCGTGGATGTACGTCACATTGACGGAACCACATAAATCTCGTGTGTCCTTAATTTGCTTTACGTTCTGTGTTTTGAATTGAGTTGTGAACGCAGCTAAAGTATCAGCCAACCTATAACCTAACGAAGACCTAAACAAGAACATCCGAATTGTCTATTAGGCAAGGTGTCTGAAAGGTGACTTTAGGGACTATTGTGATTAGTAGGTAGCAATAAATCTACCTTAGTCGAGTCTGAGAAAGAGTTCGCTTTTAAGAAGAGGTTGAAGTTGTTCACTTACCTGCAAATTGCGAATTATGGTGATACTAATTCACCCCCCTTTCAGTATCACAAATTAGTAGATCCTAGGGAGAAGTCGAAAACTTCATAAGTAATATACAAACTTTTGATAATTTAATTTTAATAATACAAATTACAATTAAGTGTATTTATTTTATCCTTTATAGGAATTTGTTGTAACTTAGTTACATTATTATGAAGGTAAATTTTACGTTAAAGAGAGGAGCATTAAATACATGACTTAAAGTAATTTTTCATTTCTAATATAATTTTATTCTTTTTCTATCAACATTATTTGTGAATGACATATTATTGGACAAAAAATATAATAAGTGCCCACTGAGTTAATAACTAATTCTCGAAAGATAGATGAGAGACTAATAAACTATTTAATAAGCACCTAGAGCTTTCCTTATAAATCATTCCCTTGAAGATTAATAAACTAATAAAGACCTTAAAAGCAAATGAGAGAGTGACAAAACAATTTGCAATCACCATGACAAACCACAATCTAAGCATCAAAGAAACATCACTATAAATCATATGTTTGTTGTTGTAAATTATATTTTCAACCAATTTACTAAGTAGTCATTATTATATTGCCCTTAATGAAACAAAAGAGTAAACTACAATATCTTTACTTTATTATTTCTTTTCAATTTACTACATGATTTTCCCTTTAATAGCTTCTTCTCTTATATCATCTAGTTAAAAAATTATCACTTATGTAATCCCAAATTGTTCAACTAAATCTAATATAACTACTTAACACCTAGTGCAACCCCTAAAATTTCTATATTCTAGCAACCAAAAGCCAATTCTAAACACATAAATGAAATTAAGCACATAATTTTGCACATTCACACAAAGTATGCCATGGATGACTTACCCTTTCAACCCATTAATGTTGTAGATGTCTCTAAATACTCCACTTTTTAACATGAAACCTTTGCTTCTAACCATAAATTTCTGATCAAAAAATTTTATTTGTCTTGGCTAAAGTATTAGCTATAACTTAATAGAAAAATAAACATGTATTCAAAGTAATGGAAAGGTAATACCTGGAGCTTGTAAATTCATAGCACTTCCCTTTTGAAGAGATGACAAAAAGGGCAACCTTGACATTACATAGAACTAATAACTTAAATGCCTTCTTTAACAGCCTAGTTTGCCACTGGGAGAAGGTAATTTGCCTAATGGTAGCATTCTTTATGCAATGCATTTAAGTGCTTCATCTCATTATCTATTAAATAACTATATAAGTCAATCTAGACTTAGTTCAATGATTATTAAGGCAAAAAAGTCAACTTTACAAATTGTTGAATAAAAAGCCATAAAATTACAAAAATTTAAAGGAAAAGGCTTTGTATTAAAAGAAACTTAAGAAACTCTTTATTGAGATTTCAAGTGTGTGAGTTGTATGTTTAATGAATATCATATTGGAAGTAAGAGGAAGAAGTAAGCAGCTTATAAGTGGGAAGGACTTGGGTTAAGATATGATGTTACATTTACAAGTCTATTGATTACTTAGACCCTATTTAGATTTCTTCTTAGTTTTAGACTATTGCATCTTGTTACCCTTGAATTATACTTTCTAGAAGTAACACTCGGAATAAGGTAGATTAGACTCTCCAAAAGTAAGACCTAAAATAAAGTGTTGCTATAACTCAAGTAAAGTGGCAAGATATGATAATGATATATGTGCACCTGAAACTCAAGTAAAGTAATAAGACCTAAAATAAGGTGTGACTAAAGTTTAAATGAAATGGTAAGGTGTAACTCCAAAATAAAAATAAGAGTAGTAACGTGTATATACTTAAAGTTTAGATGAAATAGTAAGGCCTATAACAAGGTGTTACGAAGGTTAAAATGAAATAGCAAAATTTACCTCTAAAATAAGAGTGTTAGCACGTGTATACTTGAGACATACTCTTAATCAAGTAAAGTAAAATTGACTAGCAAGCAGTGGCATTGAAGAAGTAAAATAAAGTAACCTATAAGTGAAAATTATTTATAAATTTAATATTTTAAAATTTTAGTTTAAAACATTTTATTTAAATTTCTTTCTAATTTTGAATTTTTATGTCTATCTAAAACTCTTGCCGAATAATTTTTGAAGTAAAAATAATAGAATTAGAAAAATCTAAGATTTCTAAGCGAAGGTTAGAAAATCCTACGTAAGTGCAAGAGTTCAACACACTCCGTACTAAATTAAGATTTCGAAGGAAAGATGCTTATCAAAATGGCAAGAACCAGAAGAGCTTTTGTTTATCAACTTCTGCAGCTTCTGAACCTCCTTTGCCTATATAAAGCATTGTGTTTACTTCAAATCCTTGGCCAAAAGTCCTCGCCAAAAGGACATGTCTGCTAAAACTCCACGGGCAATCAATTCCAAGTTAAAAACACAAATAATCTCACATTATAATCTAATGCGGGCATGGACTTCAAGCAAATTCCAAACAACTTGGAAAAGCTAATCCCGACTATTCAAATTTATTAAACATAATATTAATTACACAATGTTATGCTATAGCAAGCTATGCCAACTCAGACTCTTAGCAAGATTAACGAACCTCCTTGGGAAATCTCAATACCTTCCACCATACTCTTCAAAACATATTACAAACTCTAGTTGTGAAACCTCCTTGGGGCTGAGTTTAAACTTTCCTTTGGCCACCTTGGACTAATGCCATGTCTGATCCCCTTGAGCTGCAAAATGGCTTCTATCTTATTTAGGGGAATAAGCATAAAGCATCTAGATTAGATGTGTAATTTTTTTTTCCCTTATGTTGTATTATGCAACTAATCTAGTCAACTAAACTAAATTAAATTGTTTTGTATATAACTTGAGTTTCAATTACCATATGATATAACACAAGTGAAAATGTTGGATTTTGTTCTCTTGAGTCTTGGGTTTTGAACATTGTAAGCTCATACGTGTACATTTCAATTATTGCTGGGTGTCTCTATTTCTTTTCAATTTCAAGAGCAAATTTTTGCAACTAATAGGTATTGTGAGTGCTTTACTGCTGGAATTTATTGTAAGGGGTGCAATTGTGCAAACTGTCATAATAATGTGGAGAAAGAGGCTACTAGGCAAGAAGCTGTTGGAGCAATTTTAAAGCGAAATCCAAATGCTTTTAGACCAAAGATTGCTAGCAGTCCACATGGATCTCAGGGTGCTAGGGTTGGTATTATGTCTTACTCCTGTTCTGAATAGAATATTGCTGACAATTGATAGTATTCTTAGTTTCTGCTATGGTAAAAAATGTTACCTTTTTAAAGACTTTGCTTAACCAAGTTTATTAGTATGAGTATGCTTTGCTTAATAGAATTACTTGTATGTCCATCTTTACTTAAAAATTTTATTTTAGACATTTGGCCTTTGGCACAAATTTTCTTTTTTGGGTTGTTTCTTTCTCATTGACTAAGGTTCTTAGAAGAAGCAATTTTTTGTTTCAATGCTTCGAGAGCTGCAAAAAGATGGACGACCGTATTAGTTTCTTGAATGCAAATGAAAATGTTATATTTAAGTTTTGAATTTCTAAATGCCAAACAATTCTTCATCCTTCTTATGGCTGAAATGAATCTAAAAGCTCGCAAAATCCAATCTAGGAAGATACAATGGATGCACAATTGATTGGAAAACATAGTAAAGGATGCCACCGCAAGCAATCAGGGTGCCTGAATAAATACTGTGAGTGCTTCCAGTCCAACATTTTGTGCTCTGAGAATTGTAAATGCATGGACTGCAAGAATTTTGGTGGAAGTGAAGTAAGAAAAGCTCTCTTTCACAGTAATCCTAATGGCATGGCCTCAAAACAACAGGCGGCTAATGCCACCATTAGTGAAGCTGTGGGATTTTCTGGCTATGGGGCACCATTGGTGTCAAAGAAAAGAAAATGTGAAGAAATGCTAGGCATGGCAACCAAAGAACGAGTTATTCACAGTGCTGTGAAACCACAGCAGGTTCGTGTTTGTGGCATTCATTGACATATAAGAACTCTGGTTGATCCCAAACACTTCCTTTTATACTTTATCTTATTTTTATATTTGAACAACTTCATATCAGCCCTCCACCTATAGGTCAAAAAAGGTTTACTTGCTCTAGTAGCCCATGAAGTTTCTTCTTTGAATGAATGTTTGATGCTAGTGAGTTTTGCTCTTTTAGTTTATTGCTCTACTTGTACACAATTTTCTATCGTATTTTGTGGGGCTTTTAGATGAAATGCTAAGGCATTCAGTTATGTTTGATAAGGACAGAGCTCTTTATGCTTGTTGATAACTCACTGGGAATCAACAGGGCAGTTGTATACCATCATTTTATACTTTATCTGTTTCATTTAATGTTTCCTCTGCTAGGCTGTACTGTAATAATCTTGTTTTCTCTTCCTCTTTTTGTCTCTGATTTGTTTCCATTTTTCTTTGAAATGAACAGGAAAATCAACAAAGTAATTCTGTACCATCTTCTTATTCATCATCTGTTCCTGTTTCTTGCACTTCTAATGCAGCAGTCTTGGGATCTTCCAAAGTGATGTATAAGTAAATATCTTGTACCATTTTTGTGTTCAGAATTCACAAATAATTCATTTTCCTTTATCTTTGAGGCACTGATTGACAGTCTGTACGAGTGAAGGTCTCCATTGGCAGACATACTGCAACCGCATTATGTGAAGGAGTTGTGCTCCCTCCTGGTCATACTTGCAGAGAAGCAGGTTTGATGATTGTACAGAAATATATGAATATTGTTGTCCGTTTCTTCGAATTGAGTTGATTGGTTAAGGTGAGGCACGTTGTTCAACCATGAAATGGCAAAAGATGATTCTATCTTCAGATGCTTCTTTGTCTGAGTTCTTATGCCATAACTAGTACATTGCACAAAGTTTTTAAGCAAGTTTTCAGAATGATAAGCTGCAACTTGCATGGTCAATTTGTTGTTTTCATAGAAATTTTATACGTAAAAGATTGATAACAAGAGATGGGTGTTGTCTATTGTCACTAAAACTAGCCAATATTTCATTTCTCGCCTACTCTTATTCCTTTTGTGGTTTTAGGTCCAAGTGCTTGAGTGTCATGCAGACCCAAGTAATTGCTGACATTATGCAAATACTCATGCGAGCATTTTTCCTTCATTCCCTTTAACACAATAGTATTGGTTGATGAGATTGAGGTTTTTACCTGTTATTAGAGGAAGGGAGAGGATTAGGGTACTTCTAAGGCTAAGGAATGAATGTTTAATTATTGGGGCTGGGCTGGGAGATGGGCATGAAAAATCTCTGTATGCATAAAACTCTTCACAATTTGGATGCATGGCTTTTTGTTTTATCCATATTTCATATGATACTGTTCGAACGTCTCTTTCCTCAGCTTTTCTAGTATTTTTGGTGAAGAAAACGTCCAAATTAATTTCTTGTTTATTAATGAGTTATTTTACAGGGGGGCTAAGTACCTAACATGCTTTTGTTCTGGAACATCTGATACTCTCTTTTAACCTTTGAATTGACAAGCAGAAAAAAGAGGCAAATTGGATAGGCAACCTGAGAGACAGTGTATTTAGACTTCTGTCTCGGTCATCCAAGACAAGAAACTGGTGAAATAGAACAGGATGTGCCGGCTATGGTGCCTGAAGATGGCTTAGAGGGAAACAAGGCCAAAGTAGATGGAAGTAATGATTCTGGAACTTAGTCCCCTGACATTGATTTGATGTGCCATGAAACAGAGGTTATGTTCTTGGAAGATGGGTCACCAACCGAGGTGGCAAATTTTGTTCAAAACGGAGCCCAGATCTCATCTAATTGTTCCAAGGTCTCAGCTCTTTATGAAGAGCAAGAAAATGTCATCCTGACTGTGTTTCGGGATATTCTTAATAGGCTTATCATGTGTGCAAGCATAAGAGGTAAATTTCATGATTTGAAAATTCTCTTCTCTAGAAAAAAAGAAAGAAAAAAAAAAAAGAAATTCTCACAAATGTTGAAGTCAAAAGTATTTGGGTTTTCTCTGATTACTTAAATTCCATGCTGAAAAAGGTTACTTTGCATTTTGGATTCTGATAATTCAAGTGCCCATCTTCTACGTCTCTCCCAATAATTGGTTGATTTTTTTGGAATAGAGGAGGTACTCCGTCCTAGAGTCCTAGAAATGATTGGTGTCTAAACAGTTATGAGATATCCACTGTTATTGATTGTGCTCTGAAGTGACTTTTCCTCAGTAGATCGGACTGACAGAAAGGTTGATTTTGGAGTAATTACGAAGACATTAATCATGGGGAAGGGGTTTTTTTTTTACTTTCCCTGTGATGGTTTTATTTTTGCTGTTGTCCGAGTTTTGAATTACCCTGTGATGTTCAGCCATCGTGTTGATGACTGGGGAGAATAGGAACTTGTTCCGCATTTCAGAAACAATGAATTCTCCAGAGGCCAGGAGTACGGGGATTCAACAAGCACCTGCCAGCGAGAGGCGCCCTAAAAGCTGGAATTGAATTAGGAGGCTACTAGAGACACCTCCAGGCAATGGCTTTTGTGGGATCTCCTGTTGCAGCGAATCCTCCTACTTCTACCAGCGACCTGTCTACGAAGGTTGCACCACCTGCTGAGAATGGAGACATTAAACCAAAAGGCAAGAGGAGTGATAATGTAGCAGAATAGTTGCAACCATCACACCGTCTCTGTGCCGTGCAGCAGTCTGATTACAAAAGTTACTTGCAATTGGGGCTTCCTTTTTTTTTTTTTTTTTATTTGTTTGATGTGACTTGCTGATGCAGTCGGGTAGTTAACACAATTGTATTTAATTTCTTCTCACCAAATAAACAGACTGAAATATAATTTTTTTGCCTCGACTTTCGACAGAAAGGTACGTTCCTCGTAATTTCCGCCGTTTGTCCCGTTTTAACTATTCCTTTTGGCTTTGGCATCTGTAACAAAAGAACAGGGCTATCCGTCGAGGGAAGTTTCGCCCTACTGATCATTACTATATATAAAAAAAAAAAAAAAAAAGAAAAGAAAACGAAAGACAAGAAAGAGACTTGCATGTTCTGTCTTGAGAGTGGTAAATGCAACCAAGCTATGCTTCTGCTTTGCTTCCGCAAAGAAGCAGCGTGGGGGCGTCGTCATCATCAACATCAGCATGCTCGTTACTCATCACCCACTTACCCCCTGTCCGAACTGCACATGGGGCTCCTGATGCTCACCAGCCCCACCTGCCTTCCACGTGCGCTCCCAAGGCTGCTTGCGTCAGCAGCAGAATCATCTGCCCGCCAAAGAAGCCCGATTACTATAAATGCCCTGCTAAACTTGCTGCAGCGACAAAAAGAGCGATGAGTGAATCTACAAGCAGGGCCAGTGAAATGGAAGAAGGAAAGGCTGCTGCTGCTGCCGCCACCGCCGCCGCTGTTGTTGTTGTTGACAACGCCGCGAGGCTCCGGTCCGACTTCCTTCAAGTCCTCCGTAGCAGACGATCTCCGGAAGGTTAAATCGGCATCCTTAATTAACGAAAACAGAACTTCCTTTCTAGTTTCCGAAAAGATTACTTGTCTTTCTAGCAGTTCTCTGTTCAGTTTTAAGAACAACTTTTCGTTTGTTTGTTTGTTTGTTTGCTGCTTCAGTTACGTTGACTCTGGAGCAGGCCAAACCGGTGGCAAATCCCTTGTATCAGGACAACACGGGCCCACAAAATTTTAGCGAGGTCATCTTATCTCCATGATGTTAATGTAATTTCCTTGTATGAGAATCCTATTTCCTTAAGGAATTTGTGAAACTTAATGTTTGTGACAGGCTATGGAATCCTGTCCAAGAGCGGACATTAAAAATTTGAAAGATGTAATGAGAGAGGAGAATTTTTATTTGACTACTGAGGTAATCGAGGGCTCCTGGATGATTGGTACTCGATATGACACTTTTTTTTTTTTTGGGTTCTTATTGCTGAGTTGTGCTTTCTATTGCGTTGATGTGTGGTGGTGAATAGGCAGGAGAGCAAGGGCGGCTACCAGTGCTAATTCTGAGCTTGAAAGATGGCAAAGAAAGAAAACCTGCTGTTGTATTTTTGCACAGCACAAAGAAGTGCAAAGAATGGTTGCGGCCCTTGCTTGAGGTACCCAACTTGATGCCGATGAACTTGACTTTGTAGAGCAGACAAGGAATCTATATATGTGTTTTACTTGTTTTAGGCCTATGCTTCACGGGGTTATGTAGCCATTGCCATTGACTCTCGTTACCATGGTGAGCGTGCTAGCGACAAAACAACTTATCGAGATGTGAGTACTGAATTCTGCTACTTGTTTTAGTTTGTCTGTCGTGGGTCCATTGTTTTGCTGAGCTGTGAAGGAAAGACAACAAGATCTCGAAAGAATTTCTTTCTTTTGTGTCATCTTAAGGCAAACATGGCAGAAGGCAAATTCTAAATGCTTTTGTTTATCTAAAGCATTTAGGTGGACAATCATTTAAGTTCCGCAAATAGTCAACTAATTTGAAGTAGAATGGTTTTGACACTCTGTTTTTCAGTCTAAACAAGGATATCTAACTGAATCTAAACATGTGAATGCAGGCTCTTATTTCATCATGGAAAAGCGGGGACACAATGCCATTCATATTTGATACGGTAACTTCTTTGTCAATTCTCTTGTTTGATTATACCATCAATCTGTAAATTTCACCTAGTTTCATGAGAGTTGGTGGACTGCATTGCGACAAATGGTAACATTATGAACTGGTTCTTATCAATTGAGCCTACAAGGAAGCAAGAGTTAATGTTTTCATTGTTTATTAATACATAAAAAGTATGCTGCTTCACTTTTTAAAATTGCAGGTATGGGACTTGACAAAGCTGGCAGATTATCTTATGCAGAGGGAGGATATTGATCCTACCAGGATAGGAATTACAGGCGAATCATTAGGAGGTTGGTTTGAGAGATGCAAATCAATGGTCATAGTTGCTGTTTTGTGCACAACCTCTGTAACCATTATGTAATGCAGGCATGCATGCATGGTTTGCTGCATTTGCTGACACCCGATATGGTGTGGTTGTCCCTATAATTGGTGTACAGGTGTGACCCGTAAAATGATAAATCTTTGTGAGCATTGGACTGATCCATATTGGATAACTAACTGACTTTTACATTGTACAACCATAGGGGTTTCATTGGGCTATAGATAATGACATGTGGCAAGGTCGAGTTGACAGTCTTAGGCCTCTGTTTGAAGGTATGCATGCAGACAACTAGATATCATTTGCAGCAAGGAAAAGTCCTTGATTTGGATGTTGGAATGGGATTATTTTCTATATGAATGAGCTTCTCACAACACACTTGTGCAATTTCATTTCAGCTTGTTGCTCTTGATGCTGTGACTGAAATGTTGTCTTTTTTTTTTTTTGGGGGGGGGGGTGGCAGAGGCAAGGATGGATTTGGGCAAGAGTGCTATTGATAAGGAAGTGGTGGAGAAGGTTGATGTCATTCGTGACCACATTGCCCATACATATTTTAAATTCCATTTAATATACCCCTTCAGTTTTACACAAAGTCCACTGAACTGGAATAGAGCTCCAGATTTTAAAATTTTACAATCCCATTTCCTCTTCTGCCTATCTTTATATTGACAAATGCTTCTAGTCATACTAGTCTTTCTATGGTGATAACCTGTTTCTACGCCATGCAATTGATGTTAGGTTATTTCTCACAAATTTGGCTTTTCTGACCAGGTCTGGAGTCAGATTGCTCCTGGTCTGGCCTCTAGGTTTGACTCACCAGACACGATCCCATTCATCGCAACACGGCCCCTGCTGATTCTCAATGGTATGCTGATTTTTGTTGCTTCAAAACCAAAATGCACCTTTTAATTAAGGAAAATTTCCTTAAAATTTTATGGTCCAAGTAATAGAAATGTTTACATGAACATCAAATGTGGACTGGCTTGGAATTCATCCTTTTAGTCAAAGTGGAACCTCACCATTGCAGTAGAATAGTTTTAGAAGTAAACTGACATAGGCATTTGTGGGAAATTGTTGTTTTACACAGATCCAAATTCAGGTAGCAAACACTAGCTTTTTCTGGTATAGTCTTATGGCATGGAGTCACTAGGACTCAAACTTGGAACCAAGATGTTCTTGACAGTGTCATACCATTGCACTACCAGCACATGACCACATCTAGCTATTTACTTGCATATTCTTTAATAAAGCTTCAAATTTTAGTGGTCATTCATTCTTTTGGTCTGTTTTATCTGATACATCTTCATAAACAATTTGTCAGTTGATCAATTTCATTTGCGAATCTGAATGTTAATTGAAATGAAATACCATTGGATCTGGAAAATATAGGTGCAGAAGATCCTCGTTGCCCACTTGCAGGTTTGGAGCTTCCCAAATCCAGAGCACACAAGGCTTATGAGGAAGCCCATTGCCTAGAAAAGTTTAAGGTATGAAGTTGCGTCAGCTACTGAAGTACCGAATTGTAGGCTCTAATTCTGCCCTTTTTTTTTTATTCACGAGGATCAAAATTGTATATAGCTACTGCACCATGGGCATTTTACGAAGCAGAAATGCTCCTGTCTTATGTGGGCAGTTATGAAGCAATTATGCTTATGGTTTCATTTGCGTAAGCAACTGGTTTAGGTTAAGCCATCGTACGCTTTATGGGGAAAGCAAAAAGGAAATAAACATTGCATAAGGACATAGCTATCGTGTGTATATAGATTGGATTGTGATTTTATGTGTCTGATAACGTTCTTCTGTGCGCACAGCTCATTGCCCAGCCAGGAATTGGACATCAAATGACTTCATTTATGGTGAAAGAAGCAAGTGATTGGTTTGACAAGTTCCTTAAGAAATGATATTTCTTAATTGTGTACCCTTTGCAACGAGGGTTCTAATTTGCATTTAAAGCCAATGGAAAATATATTGTAGCTGGTTTGCATCTTTCTCCATGTTTGTTATCATCAAACACAAAAGAATTTGAGCGTTCAATGGCTTCATTTTTATCCTGATGAGCAAGCTACACCAAATGGAAAAAATAAATGTCAATCTCAATCACGAGAGAAGTATCACATCAACCATAAAATTTCAGATGTCTCCTATTCTCCTTTCCTTCAATTGTTTACGCATACCTTAGGTATAATTTTAGTTCTGATTTGCCTTTATTTCAATTGAATTCAGTGTCGAGCATTTGGCTGGACTATTGGTGAAAAGGAGGAAAAATATTCTAGACCTTTTTAACCATTCACACCAGCAAAAGGAGACAGACTTCTCCAATAAAAATATGCAATCGACCTAAAGAACAACCACGAACTTCTGCTTAAGCATAATGGTATCACACGAAGTCAAGTTCATAAATAAAAGAAACATATTTAAAGTTAATTAGGTAGCTCAGAGCATTTCTGAGCCATCAAGGAGTTGTTCCAAAGTAAATGGTAACATTGTGCTCCCCAGACACGAAAGATTAAACCTCACTGGTCACCCTTTCTTTGGTGTGGCTGCAAGCCTTGTATACATTTTTGCCATAGATTGGAATCCTCTTATATCACCAGAACGAAGAAGATTGCCTGCGGAAAGACAACGGTGTCAGAGAAAAACGATTACAGCACTTGTGCATCTGAAAATTGCAGAAAACAAAATTTTTGTTGCAAAACACGGTTATCAACTGTTTTCTTTCTTTGTTTTCTTTGTGGCAACATGATTATCAACTTTCAGAAAGATCAAAGCTGAAACTGCCATTAGGTTCTAAATTCCACAATTGTTTCTATTAGACTAGTAAGAATGAAATTGGACATGGGTGTTGGGCCTGAGTTTGAAGTAATTAGTTAAAAAAGTATTTTTAACCCTCATGTTCCCTGTTATTTTCTGTTGGAATAAGGTCCGGGATAGAGGATTCCTGAATTCTGAACCAAAAGCTTGATATTCATTTCCTACTCAATGTGATCCAATATAGATTAAAAAAAAAAAAAACAGTATTAAACATGGATCAACTTGCCTGAATCACAATTTAGCGGGCTATCCGGTTCTGGGTGGGCCATCAAAGCAATTATAGCTCTACAGACTGATTGAAGCGTCCAAGCGGGGCTCCAGGCATTTTTCAAGATATCAAGGCATATTTCTCCTGTCTGTGAGAAAACCAAAACCAAAAATAACAATAATCCACATCAACTCCAACATCTGGACCTAATAGATTCCACCAAGATCTAAGCAGGATCCATATTCTTTATGAAACACCCCAAAGATGATACTCCATAACTTCGAGAGGCTTTCAAACTGTGTCTATATTAAGGATCAACATAATATTGAAAACATTGGCTCTTGCTTGCTATAACTCTCATATTTCATGAGCTCCATCAAAAGGGGA
The DNA here is from genome assembly GCA_021533255.1 of Ceriops tagal. Classification (NCBI taxonomy): domain Eukaryota; kingdom Viridiplantae; phylum Streptophyta; class Magnoliopsida; order Malpighiales; family Rhizophoraceae; genus Ceriops; species Ceriops tagal. The sequence goes on from CM038596.1 coordinate 8,764,618, forward strand.
GATAAAAAGGGTAAGCATTTCCTTCTTTTGCATGCAATTATCAAGCGTTCTTTTTCTCCAGGATCATACCTGGCTCACTTAATTGGCCTCAATCTGTTCTATATATTAAAAGATTCTGATTTGGTTCATGATTCAAAAGTTTTCAACTTGTTAAGAGAAATCTTATAACAAGAATCTCCTGCAGCTCTCAAGCTTTCCTAAGATAGCCACGAATAACAAACTTTTATAGGCTTCTCTAGGGGGAAAATATAAAAAGGGAACAAGAAAGATGGAAGATAAAATGCATTGATTCTAATCACTAGCATGAAGAATCATTATATGTACTTAGTTGGCATAAGAATAAGAATAAGATCCTTCCCTCAATGAGTTTTAGCTCAATGGTATTGGAGTCATCTCCAAAACTGAAAGTCTTGAGTTTAAGTCTCAATCGGAGCCAATTAAACCCAAAAAAAAAAAAAAAAAAGAATAAGATCCTTCCCAATACTTATGCATCAAGCATTCAAAGACAAAAGAAAGCCCTCATATTGCAATATCTATACCTTAAAGTGGACATTGGGATGAAATATTTTTGTCAAGAACCGCACTTGAGGAGGCTGCAAAGGGTACTGCTCTGGAACTGAAAAGGCAAGTTGGAAAACTCCGCCCTCATAAGGAGTCTCTGATGGTCCCTACACACAAAGCAAGAGAAATGAATCCATTTAACATCACAATTACCACTAATCGTCCCTTCAACTGAGCCTTTTTCTACCTTGATGAGAGCAGTCCATTTGAAAATGTTTGAATCATCACAAACTAGTTGAATATCTGGGTCAGCAGCTTTCTCTCTCTGCACCTCTTTGTACTCCTTGAACAGCCTTGCTCTTGATGCCTGTATGTGGGACAAGACACATTGCTAACGTTTCTCCGTGGTAACATTTTCAAAAATATACTCAAGACCTGACCTTCCAGTGTTCAGCAACAAGATTCTACCTTTTAACACCACCAAATTTCCAAATCCTTCTTACCACACGCCTATATGTCCAACACCAGCCTAATACAAGAGAGAACAAATAATAGAGAATCAGGTCTAACCTGCATGATGATTGTGTGCGAATTGGACGGAGACCCAATAGCTGCATAAATGAAAGGTGATATCAAGTTACAATTCACATGCAAACAACCCAGTGAGCAAATGCACAAAGATCAAAATCCTCAAAAATAAATAAATAAATAAATAAATAAGAGAGAAGGCAAGGACATTCACCTTTAAATTTCTCTAAAATTAAAATATATAGGAACAAATACAACTTCGAGAAGGAAAGGACTCATTACAGTAGTCAACAAGGGTTTATTACGTATGCACAACCACGTAAAATTACCCAAAACAAGCTAGAAAGTCAGCATCAAGACAGTCGACCTCGGATCCGTAAGAAAGTCACCTGGTATGGTTGGTTGTCTGCGAGCCAACGAAGGAGGAGACTTGAGAAAGGTTTGCGAAAGTCCGGTCCGATCGGCAGAGTAATTTTATTAGGTGTAAAGAGGCTGCAGGATATGCGTTTGACCTGCTGACAATCTTCCACCAACACAAGCACATCGACGGCTCTGCCGCGGCTTTATTTTTCAACTGCGAAACTACTTGTTGACCATTTATCGGATCCAATACGACCTATTCGTGGACCGGGAATCCGACTGGACCCGATTAGAAATCCAAATCGAAACTGAAATCAAGCAAGCAAAATAAAAAATTAAATAATTATTTTAAAAATTGTTCAATTTATTTTGAAATCAAAATTAGATTCACTTTATAATTATTTGGTTCTAGTTCTACTAATCAAAATCAAATTCCCTTTTTTGTTTTTTTTGAGTTGTTTGGTTCGATTAAAATTAGGATCATTTTTTTTGTAACTATTTGAATTATGAAAAAGTAAGAAATAAAATATAAAAAAATTTAAATTGCATATTAAAAATTATTATTTAAATTGTATGAAAAAATATTGTACTTGATATTATTAAGAAAATAAATATATATATTTTTAATCAAATATTATGTTACTAAATTAATATTATATTAAATATTATATTATTAAAAATAAAATATTATATTATATTTATACATAATTATTATTTTTATTTTTTTATTTATAATTCTATAAATCAAACTTTCGCTTATATATTAAAATAATATAAAATAATACAAACATCTAATTTATTTTATTAATTTTTTTTAATTTATTTTATTAAAGTCACTCTCTATTTAATTTTTATTAATTACTTTTAACCTCTTATTCCCTTTTTTACTACAACTAAGACTATACTTTTTAGCTACTGCACACCATATGCGCTGCCATAATTTTTGTTATTTAATTGATGCGAACGGATCTCATTTACTTTAGAATTTAATCACTATTAATTTATTTTTTAATTAATTTAAATTAATTTTATTGTTGATTTTAAAGATTTATAGATGTATTTGTTTTAATTTTGAATCTATTTTACCTAATTTAAATTTTTTTAATTTATTTTTTTACACTACCTTTAATTATTTCTACTATTATAAATAAATTTAAAATTATCAAATTAATCACTATTTTATTTGACGAAACTAATTATATTATGTAAACTTAAAAAATATCTATTTTTTATAAAACCACAAGTTATAGTGCTGTAATATTATTGAACTAACAAAAAAATTTTAAATTTTTTTAAAAAATATCATAAAAATTAAAAGAATGAGACCATTAAAAATTGTCAAATTCTTATGTAATTTTATAATACATGTAAACCAATAATTAAATAATGTTATTCTATATTTTTTTATTTTATTAATAGTGTATTAAAAATATTATTGAAATTTAAAAAATATTTAAATTATTTTTTGTATTATGTTGTTGATTTTATTTAACTGATAATGATTATTTAATTATTAAAAATTTATAATATTTAATATTAATTGATAATTTTTATATATTTAAAAATAAAATTAACAATCTAATTTTATATTAAATCAATCATTTCTTTTATATTATAAAATTAAATATATTAAAACTCACAGTATCATCATTTTGACTTTCCTCCGTTATAAGCACGAATGCTGAGAAAGCTGAAAAAAGAAAATTAGTCGGCGATTCTGGCCTTCCTGGCCAAGTGGCTGCCACATCTGAGCCCACCTGACTGTCGTGTACTCCGTAGCAGCCACAGCTTCCTTCATGGCTCTGCTCCGTAGCGCCACTCACCTCATTTGCTAGCGCAGCAGCCACTGAGCGTGTACGTCTCTCCATGTTTAATACCCATCATCGAACATATATCTTTTATAGCCGATCTTGTGAAGTTAAAGTTAAAAGAGCCAGCAATAATGGCTCTGATTAGTAATGGTAGATCCATGGAAACAATGGTCGGGTGCGCGTCCCTTCATCACCTCCAAGAGCTTCGCTCTTGCTTCCCATACTCCTCCATTGTTAAACCCTACCAAGATTCCTCTCCTCCATTTCCAAGTCAGAGGTCGGTCAAGATTCAACGGCGCCCACGACGCCACGCACCGAAACTATGGGTTTTGGGCTCCGATTTGGCTGCGCCGACCGTTGAAAGTGGCCGAAGAGAGAGCTCAAGCTCGGTGAGTCCGGTTTACGTGCCTACGCCTCCCAATCGAGACCTCCGAACTCCCCATAGCGGGTATTTCATTTTCTGACTCTTTATTTTCCCTTTCATTTGTCATTTTTCTTTTAAATTTCTTTTTAAATTTAGGTTTTGTTCATGTTTTGACAAAGTTAGTCACTGTTTCTGTGAATCAGTTACCATTTTGATGGAACAAGAAGGAAATTTTTTGAGGGATGGTACTTCAAGGTTTCAATCCCGGAGCGGAAACAGAGTTTCTGTTTCATGTATTCCGTGGAGAATCCAGCATTTCCTAAGAAATTGACACCCTTGGAAGCGGCACAGTATGGGACTAGATCGACAGGGGTTGGAGCTCAGATTCTTGGTGCTTATGACAAGTATATATGCCAATACACTGAAGAATCTCAAAACTTCTGGGGAAGTAAGTTTTTGATCCAGCCCATTGTATTGTCGTTGCCAATATGGGATTCTGCTTGTTTTATAACTATTAAATCAATTACAATACCTCTAGCTTGCAGTTGATGTCTACATATTTATCCCATTAGCTGCATGAGCACATAACATGTTTTGGATCCTTCAAACTTGTATTCTGCGTTTAATGGCCAATGAATCTATTGATACACAGGTAGGCATGAATTAATATTGGGCAATACTTTTGTAGCTGAGAAAGGCATGCAGCCTCCAACTAAAGAGGTTCCTCCTCAGGTTGGTGTACATTAGTTCCATTTGTCACTTTTCAGCCTTCAACACAGGACCACCCACTCCATGAACCTCCTGATGCTCTATGTCAGGTATTCATGTTATATGCTGTTAGAGTTATGAGACTTAACAATGCTATATGTATGAATATTTGATCACCAACAAACAATTCATTACTATGTGCATAGGAAAAAATTATCGTGTGCATAATTTTAAGAATGTTGCAATTAGTTTTTTGTGTCTAATGAGTTTGAAACACTAATTTTAAGTTTTTGACATAGTGTCTAAGAGTTGTTGGAGAGTGTCGGGGATGACTTGTATGTCATACTTGACACTTGTCCTTTTGAAAGTATCTATGCTTTATAGGTTCATTGCTTAGGACACTTTTTTGTTGGTTTTTTTTTTTCTTGAGATTAGAGGATCCCCTTTAAGTCAATCATAGAATGAACCAAGGTGATGAAAATCTAAGGATTAAAAATAAACAAATTGTAAAAATAAAGAATAAAGATTGATTTCTTTAAAAGGATTAGCTTCTAATAATCACATTGAGGGGATTAACTTGTAATAAAGTAAAAATTTTGATATATTTGATTGTTTAAATAAAAAAATTGTAAGACATTACATATATATAGTCTCAAAAGTCTGACTTAATAACCTATTGATACATAAGTAATTATGCTTATTAATTTGAAAATAATAAAAGATAATTATTAAATTTCATAGAATAAGGAAATTATATCATGCCTTTGCCTAAGGTTGATCAACAATAAATTATAGAAATCGTTTTATAAAAGAATGATAGAACTTCCATATAGCATCTCAAAAGAAAGATTGGTCCACTAAACAAGAATATGAGTGACAGTTTGATTTTTACTCTTGATGATATGTCAATTTAGAATAACTTACGATTGAACATTAACCTCTCATATGGAAGCAATATTAGGTAGTTGACTTTGTGCAACTACATCCTTTTTTAATTTCTTTAAGCAAGAAACATAATAAACAAGATATTTTGAATTCTACTAGTAAGTTAAAATGATAAGTAACAGAATTAATGTGTTCAAGAAATTTGTATGACCCAAAGAAGCAAAAACAAATAATTTAGTTGATAAGAGAATAGTGACAAACAATTGTAGATATAGATGAAGTCTAAAATAGGCCCACTTTCCTAGTGAAAATTCATGTTCATTATGGTGTGTGTCAATTGTTGTTTCATATGGGCTTGAGTTACAATAAGATTGTTTTTTAGAAGTTGAAGAGATTTGCCCCTCTCTTGTAAGTCTTTTTTAACTTAGTCTACATGAGAAAATCAAGATGTATACCTTGCAAGTGTAGGTAGGGTTTGACCACAAATAACTTCAAATGATGATATCTTTGTTAAGGAGTGATAATTGGTATTTTACTACCAATCAACCCAAGGAAGTAATTTTATCCTGTCTTTTGACTTGTTACTTGCAAAGTAGTGAAGGTAGTTCTCTAAGCACTTATTAACTACTTTAGTCCATCCACTCATTTGTAGGTGGTAAGTATTACTCATATTCAATTGTGTCCCTTACAAGTGAAACAATTCTCTCTAAAATTACTATAAAGATTTTATCTCGATTATTGACAATAGATTTATAAATACTGTGCAAGTTTATAGTATTCTCAATAAAAACTTGAGCAGTAATAGTAGCAATATAAAGATGACTAACAACACAAACATTAGTATATCTAGTCAAATGATTCACGACAAAAAAAAAATAAAATAATAACAACTTTATATTGGAACGATGGAGGTTTCTTAATAAAGTTCATAGAGATATTTGTCTTAAGTTTATTCTAGGATAGATAGGTTGAAGAAGACTTGGCTATGCAACAGATTCACTCTTAGGAACTCTTAGGAAATTTTCAAACATTACATTCAGCTACAAACTATTTTATTTCACTTTTCATACATTTCCAATAAAATTCATGAGAAATGCACTTATTGGTACAAAGAAATCCCGAGTATCCAATAATTAGAAACACATGAAACTAATGCAAGATTGTTTCTTTGTAATGAGAATAAGAAAAAGTATCATCATGCCTTTGTAGTGCAAGTATGTAGAATTTTAAGTTTAATGGGCAATTGAATTAGAATCTTCTTTTTGCAATTTCTTAGTGATTTTCTAAGTTTTGGGATCATTTTACTTGTCATTTCTAATTTGTACAAAAATATTATAGACAAAGATAGAAATTGTCATTAGTTTAGCATTTTTTGGAATTCGAAATAATGCATCAACTACAAGATTCTTGCCTCTCTTATTATAGATAATATCATAATCATATCTAGCAATTTAGAGATTCACTTTTGCTGCTCTATAGAAGAAATTTGTTTCATTAAGCATATCACTCTTGTGATCAGTCTAAACTTGAAAATGCCACTTAATCAACTGAGGATGTTATTTTGTAACTCCATGAATCACAAATATGCTAAGATGTTTTGGTGATAAATCCTTGTTGATAAAGAATATAAGATGACCTTCTTGTATCAACACTGCATCAATTTCAACTACAAAAATATTAGATTAAATAATTACCTTGCAAAAGTTAGGTAAGTCAAAAACTAGTATAGTGGTTATAGCATAATTGAGATGAATGAATTTGTTGAGATCTTTTCCTTTCTGTTGTGTTTACCTAGGCTAGGAACCTCAGAACCTCTTTACTCTAATTCCTTCCTTTTCTCGAGTGGATCCCTAATGGTGGACTCAGCATGGCCATGTCCTTGTGAGTAAAAAGGAGTGGATTGCTTATGGTCAGAACTTTGAATTTGATCAAACAAGCTGTAAGGGCTTTTTAGAGCATTAGACTATGTCTTTACTTCTTTTATTCTGTCATTCAATTTGAATAAATCTTTCCTTAAGAGTCTTGTTAAATCAACACTGACCTCTTTCTTCTTTATAGAATAAGATTCTATAATTTCTACATTGTATAAATGTTCATAGAATCCTTGTTTTTCTTTTTGTAAGACTTACTCCATTCAATGACTCGTGATAGTGGTGATTTTGCCACCACACAGTCTTTATGACTTACCTTGTACCCATTTAACAGAACCTTTATTGCTAATTTGAAAAAATTGCAAGTGATACCTCCCAAGATTTACAACCAATTAATGCTAAGAACGATCTTATAACCTTCAAAGGTAATAAAAAAAGATCAATGTAAATGGTCTGACTTGACAATAAAAGTTTTACTTTCATGTACTTTCCTTGGCAATTTAAAATTCTCCTATTTACAACCTTTAAATCAAACTTGCCACAGTTCTTTATTGAGAAAACAAGTCTTTGGGTAATATTCTTATTTATAAAATTATTGGTACTCTTCTAGCTCAATAGTGCCACTATTGATTGTATTTTGAAGAATTCATCAATTTTTATAGTTTGCAAATTATAATATCTTACTAAAGCATTAACTGCAAATTCCTTTGGATATTTAATGTGGATGTCATCTGAATCTAGATACATGGAATCATCATTTGGCTTAATAGCTTTTTTAATTGGCTTAATCATTAAAAGCTTCCATTGTTTACATTAATGCCCTTTATGTCGCTTTTCATCGCAATGCCAACATAGTCCATTTGTCATCTAATTTTTCAATTGCTTTTGAGTCAAGTATCCAGTATTAATGGAACAAATTGAAGAAGATGAGTTAGTATTATCACCGATAAGTTTGTTAATTCCTTTAATAATTGAATGACAATTTTTAGTGCTTAGCTTCTCCTCATATAGGTGAGTAAAGGAGATAATCACTACCATTATTCAAGGCTAAGGAGCTTGGACTTCACATTGGCTATCTGGAATAAGCCCTTCAATGAACTTTCTCACCAATTCCCTTTTCGATTAATCTTTAGCTTAATTGGCAAGTTGTTCAAAATGATAATGATACTATGGGATAATAGTGATCTGATGGGCTTTTGCAAACTCTTTATCAACACTATGATATTCTAAAGGCCTAAAGCACACAAGAAAACTTTTGGTGAAATCAGCCAAATTTGAAACTCCAACACAAGTTTTGAACTGATTATATTATTGAATAGCATGACCCTTTAATTGAAGAGAGACAACTTCTACCTTAGTCTTTTGTCATACAATGGAAACGAAAATATTTTTCAACTTTAGAAATCCAACCTATAGTTACAATCAATGCTTTCAGAGAACTTTATTGATTCTTTCTGTTTATTAGTAGTTCTAGAAATAACATTTCCCAATTGGTTTTTTACTTAAGTAAGGACCATGTGTTTGAGTTTCTTAATAGACTCGTGGATAAGCAATTTTAATTATTTAATACATGATATTTTAGTATTAAAATCTGATAAGTTGTATGAAGACATGATATAGGAATTCAAATTAGTGATACTAAAACTTTTCTTTTGTTGGTGGATAAGAGGCATAAACTAAACAATTTCTTTTGGGTGATGGTAGAGATATGGAATAAAAGTAAAATTCATAAGAATACCGCTTTGATATTAGATGATAAGAAATTAGGGATTGAAAATAAGAAAAGTGTGAAAATAAAGTATTAAGAAATGATTTCTTCGAGAGATTAACCTTCAACAATCGCTTCGAGGGATCAATCTTCAATAAAAAATTTGTGAAAAGAATAAGGCTTGATCTCTTTGAGGGATCAACCTCCAATGTTCAAGTCTCTTAAAAGACTCATGTATAAGAGATTAAATTTTCAGCATAAGATATTCTAGTATCATAGTTAGATTAGTTGTATAAAGACAAGATGTAGAATTACAAATCAGTGATGCTAAAATTTTTCTTTTGTTGTTGAGTGAAGGGCATAAATTGAAAGGTTTTTTTTTTTTAGGTGATGGTAGAGATATGGAACAAAAATGAAATCTTTAATAACATTGTTCTAATATCAAATGATGAGAAACTAAGTATTGAAAACAAAAAAATTGTGAAAAAGATTTAAGGATTGATTTCTTCAAAGGATTAGCTTACAACAATCATTTTGAGGGATCAGCCTTTAATAAGTTAAAAGTTTTGATATATTTGATTGCTTAAATGAAAAAGTCATAGGAAAAGTCCACTGGACATGAGTACAAGACGGCTGGACATTGGTTACCAGATCTAGTTGTACCTTACTAATTTGAAAATAATAAAAGATAATTATTAAATTTCATAAATTAAGAAAATTGTATCACAAGGTAAAATACAATTTGCTTTTACTGATTTTTGTAGGAATTCAATAAAAAAGTTTTGGAAGGCTTTCAAGTCAGCCCACTATGGCATCAAGGCTTTATTCATGATGATGGCAGGTATCTTCCTATTTTACCTATAGATTTAGATTTTGTATTTGATTTTATAATTTACTATGATATTTTATACCATATATTTGATGCAAGAAAACTGAATGTTTTCCTGAAATTGGTTGGCTCATTCTGTCTGTATGCTATTGTAATTGACGGCTGGGGAATCATTGAAAATGTCCATAATGGTTTCAACCAATCTAACAATCTCAATTCTATAAAGGGGGAAGGGGGGAATACAAGGAACAAAGAACAGGAGTTGACAACTGTTGGAAAATTTTAAGTTACCCTAATGTAATCCTTTTCCTGCCAACATGCAGTAATTGCACTCAAGTGTGTCATGTTTCATTCAACATACTGTTGCAAGCCTCCAGATCCTTCATTATTCCCATCTCAGCTCATGTCTTTGTTCAAGTCAGTGATAGACTGATTGTGTTACTCTGGCTGCAGGTCATTTGTATTGCTGATTGAAACTCACTGCAATCTGACTTTAATTGGGTTTAATTACAGGTCAAATTATGTGGAAACTGTTAGTAATGCACGTTGGGAATACAGCACTTGCCCCATTTATGGATGGGGTAATGTTGGGTCTAAACAGAATTCCACAGCAGGCTGGCTTGCTGCTTTTCCTGTATTTGAACCCCATTGGCAAATATGCATGGCAGCCGGACTTTCAACAGGCATAATATTTTGCTTCTTATTGTTAATCACCAATTTTTCTGAATTAGTTGTCTTTGCTGTTTTCTTCCCTATCATGGTGGCAAACATTTATCTTTTTATTGTTTTCCTTAAATGCAGTTTTACTTATGTGTATTCAACTTAATGGCACAGGAAAATTCAACATGGTAAAATGATAAAACCCTTAAATGTTGAGAATGGTTAGCTTTTGCATCTCATAGCTTTTTCTCCTCTCTTTCTTGTGGAGATTCACAAGGTATTGGACACATAATACATTTGTTTTCAGATCATCAATACTTTGGCTGTGAAATATGGTTTAGATATGCTTCTGGAGATAATTGCATTCATATTTTGGCCGTTGGTTTGGTATTATGTAGCTGTAACTGAGACATGTGTGTCATTTAGAATAATGCCTTGCGTTGTTTTGATTGCAGGGTGGATAGAGTGGGATGGGGAACTATTTGAGTTTAATAATGCCCCTTCTTATTCGGAAAAGAACTGGGGTGGAGGCTTCCCCAGAAAGTGGTTTTGGGTAAATGGTTACTTCTTTCTTGACATGTTGAAAGAAATGTTTGAACTTAAAGTTTTAGTATTTCAGTTTTCTGCACATGGAGTTTCACATTAGAGAATGGATAGAACATCATTCTTCAAGATTTCCTTCCATTAATTCCCATGTAAACCAGCAGTAGGCTGATGCAGGATTGTGGTGCCGTTTCTCTACATTGGTGTGCAGAACAAACAAAAGAGAGAAATTGATTTTATACCTGTTATTGAGGCTACTTCTGTTATTGACCTGAGCATGACTGATTGCACCATTTTTAGTTGAAAATATTTCTGTGAAGACTATTGTAGCTGTTAAGTTCTTGTTTGGACAGAATATGTTGGTCCTTTGGTATAGTTCCCCGCACTGCCAGAGCATTTAAGATTTCTATTGTTTGCATGTATCTATCCTGAAGATCAGGGAAAAATTGCTAGCAGAAAGGGAGAAAAGGAGTTAATCCCCTGTAGACTCAGTTGCTGGTGTTTATTGCAGGTTCAATGTAATGTCTTTGAAGGTGCAAGTGGAGAAGTTGCTTTAACCGCAGCTGGTGGGCTGAGGCAATTGCCTGGACCAGTTGAGACCTTTGAAAATGCTGCATTGGTAATTTTCTATATGTTACTTGGGTTCTCGGGTTTCACTTTACCAGATCTCAGTATATGTCTTAATGCTGTTGTTGTAGTCTATACTTTGTTAGAGATGATGAATACTAGATCATTGATATGTATGTGGGCAGGTAAAGAATATTTCTGCCATGTTTGTGGCTGACTTTGGCACCATGTACGGTATCTCATTGTGAATATGTCAGGATTTCTTTGATTTCTGTTTCAAATCCTGATATATCAGAGGAGCAGATCAACAGACCCTATGGCCAATTTTTACTATTGGGGACCACTGTTTTTCAGCTTGCTGAATCATGCATTATGATGCTTACTGATGCAGATTGGTGTGCACTATGATGGAATATTCTATGAATTTGTGCCATGGAATGGTGTTTTGAACTGGGAAATCAGTCCGTGGGGTTCTTGGTTAATGGCTGCGGAGAATGAAACACATTTGGTAAGTAAATACCTATCAAAATTAATTCTTGTGCACTCCTTCACTTAACAGTAAGGGCCACCTTACATGGGCTCCTTTCCGCATCAAAATCCCAACAAGTTTGCTCTATTTCCCATTTTGAAAGCAGTAGCATGTGATGGTTCATGCCATTGTACAGTGTCCAAAATGTCGTTTGTCAAGATTTTGTTAGTTCCTCATAATTTATCAACTAAAAGTACATGTTTGTGGCAGGTTGAACTGAAGGCAACAACAAAGGATTTAGGTACAACATTGCGTGCCCCAACAATAGAAGCTGGTTTTGCTCCAGCTTGTAAAGACACTTGTTCTGGTCTTCTGAAATTGCAAATGTGGGAACGAAGATATGATGGCAAGAAAGGAAAGGTGCATTTTACCGCTCACTCCCAGCTATACGTTGATATTAGGTTTCACATGATTTATTTCATTGAAGAGTATATTCTTACTCTTTGAATCCTATCATATGAAGGCAATTTTGGATGTTACAAGTGACATGGCAGCAGTAGAAGTTGGAGGAGGGCCATGGTTCAACACTTGGATAGGAAAGGCATCAATGCCAGAACTTCTCAGCCGTTCTCTTAGTGTTCCTGTCGATGTTGATGCCTTTTTCAGTTTTATTCCGTTTTTCAAACCCCCTGGCTTATAGCAAGTAGATCCGTGCTTTCATTGTGTCCTGGGATCCATATTTTACAATCACGGCTATTTTAAGGGAGAAAGAGTACTGCGATTCATGGTGGTCTTTTCTGCAACGAAGATCGCCAGGTTGAAACATGGAAGGCTGTGATTGCCCAATAGTTGCCAATGGAAAGGCCTTTTTTTTTTATTATTTTTTCTCCCAATAGAAAGGAACCAGTTACTGGATTCCCGTTTCAGAAATTATTTGTAGAAGTCTTAAATTCAGGAGAACTTATGGCCCATAAAATAAATTGAAGCCCTAAGTGTTATTTTCCAACACTTTTTGTATAATTGTTTATGTCGGACATATAACTACAGGGTTCAATGAATAGGTCAGTAGAAAAGAGCCTGACGTCCCAACCCTAAACAGGATGTTAAAAGAATTATGGTCTTGGATGACATTTTTTCGATCGCATGTGTAGTAGAAAAAGGAGTATTTTTCATTTTTGTTACAGTGATGCCAACAATGAAGTGTTAGGGCGCACTAAAAAGGGGAACAAATTGCATTCACATCCAAATGATCTCCTTTCTGAAGTAGTATTGATCCGATCAAGATTTTCTGAAGCTTTGTTTCCTTGTACCAACAAGATAAACAACATATAGAAGAATTAATCTAAGAATAGAAGGACCAATGGCATTTATCATCCAGGCCTCAATAACCCCATTAAACAAACAGAAAAATAAATAATAATAATAATAAAAGGTCATGCAGCAACAGCGGAAGGACGATGTATAGATGATATATAGCAATATTTTCAACCTTAGTAGGGGTCCGTAGACCGTGGCCCATTTGCAGTCTTTTAGTCAAGTGGGTGTTTGTTTTTGAAGCATAAGAATGCTGTTGTTTCTATTTAAATAATAGGGTGTAAAGGTATTTGGTTATTTGATTAAAATTTTTAATCTATTTTTAGAATTACTGTTTGCTTTCAACTGATATAAAAAAAAATTCAAAACCATTTTCTGAAAAACAGTGTAACTGAATTTTTTTTTTTTTACCTAAAGTATCCCTCACAATACTTTTTGACTTATTCTCTTTTCTTCAAAATATATATGTGTGTGTGTGTGTGTGTATTCCCCCTCACTCTCACTTTCTCCCAATTTTCTTTACTTTTCTTCGCAGTTTAGGTTCCTAGCCTTTTGTGGCACCTAAAAAAGTCCTTTCTTTGCATTTTGTCAACTTAGTTCTTTTATCATTTTCTTGTTTTTTTTTTCTTTTAATCTCTTTAAGAACTTTCCACTTTTTTTTTTTTTTTTTATAAATAGGCTTAAAGAAAAAGTAGAAGTAAATTAGCAAAAAATGTTGTAATGAAACAAAAATAGAATATCCAAAATGTTTAGCAAAAAAAATATTGTAATAAATCAAAAGTATTCCCACAGCTATATTACGGCTCATGAGATAAGTAGCAGGAAGAAGCAGAGAAAACATAGACTATGGATTCAAGTAACACAAAGTAATAGAGCATAAAAGGCAAGCTATTAAAAAATACACATTTATTTGGCTAATAAATAATGATGTAAGAGTGAAGCATCCATTTATAGTAATATAATTATTAAACAAAAATTACAAGCCCAACAATAGTCAACTTTGACCGGTGCCATACAATCCTTGGTCATAACTGAATATGGCTGGTATACTTGAAAGCAAGGCAACCCAAATCAGCGATGCAATAACAAAGTCGGTTTTTTAATAAAGAACAATGAGTAAAAAGGCATATTTGGACAAAAATATGTTAAAACAAAAAAGATCATGCCCTTAGAGTTTAATCAAATCACCCTAAGCAATCTAGTATGAATCACTTCCCTAAACCCTTGCAATCAAGGCAACAAACTACAAAAGGCTAGAGATCATTCGCTCTGGATCACTTATTTATGACTTTTAAAGAAGATCATACATCTAGTTCTCAATAAAAAGTCAAATTAAGGAACTTTTCTTGGCTTTCATTATAAATACAAAAAATAGTTAAAATTTATAATGTTTTTAAAGAAAAATAATAAATATTAAAGTTCCCGACTTCTCCCTAAGATCTACTAGTTTGTGATACTGAGAGGGGGGTGAATCAGTATCACCACAATTCGCAATTCGTAGGTAAATGAACAACTTCAACCTCTTCTTAAAAACAAACTCTTTTTCAAACTCGACTAAGGTAGATCTATTGCTACCTACTAATTATAATAGTATCCAAAGTCACCTTTCAGACACCTTGCCTAATAGACAATTCGGATGTTCTTGTTTAGGTCTTCATTAGATTATGAGTTAGCTGATACTTTAGCTGCGTTCACAACTCAATTCAAAACACAGAACGTAAAGTAAATTAAGGACACATGAGATTTACGTGGTTTCGTCAACGTGACGTACATCCACGGTGATAGGGACTCTCCCTTATTGAGATTATCCACTATACTTGAGAATTGCAGTTACAATGGATGTCTTAATTCTCTGCTCCTTTCACTATTGCAATTACTAAGTAAGTACAATACAAAGAGTGTCACTTACTGTGTCTACCTTTCTTCTAACTTGTCTTGCCTCTGTTGAATTGAAAAGGCTGCTACACTGCCGCTTAGAAGTTCACCACAACGCTCTCTAACCTCTCTTGAAGAAATCTAGAAATACATTGAGTTATTTCAATGCTTCGCCGAATTCCTTCTTTAGGTTATCTCACACAGTTCCTGCTTTTACCGTCTCACAGTCTCACCCGTCTCCTTGTCTCACGGCTCACCTCACGTTTCTGGTTTGTCGTTCCACGTCTCACGGCCTACATCATGTTTCTGGTTTAGTGTTACACGTCTCAAGCACATTTCTGGTTTGCACCCTTTGCTGGTCACACGCCTCATGCACGCTTCTTGTTTGGCATTTCACATCCCATGTACGTTTCTGGTTTGCACGCCTTGCTGGTCACACGTCTTACCACCGTTTCTGGTTTACACTTGTCCGTTTTACACCTCTGGACAGCTTGGTTTGCTCTCCCGATGGTCTCCTCTTTCACAATTTCTCCTCTCTTCCCTTACAGACAGTGTGTTGTCTTCTCTCTTACGTGAGTCACACGGTTTTCTCCAACTGTCACACAGTTTCCCTTGCTGTCCAAGGTATACCTTGGTGTTATCTCCTTTTGCTGTGTATTGTCTCCTTACTGTGTTGTCTCTTAGCCGTTCACCTTACTTTGGCTATCCACTCTTAGTTGGTCGTTCTCCTCCTGCTATCCACACCTATTTGGTTGTTCAGCTCTTTGCTTGGTCGTGTAGGTTGGTTGGACATCCTCTCTCTTTCAGCCAGTGGTGGTTTTGCTGTCCAGCACTTGCTGTCTAGCCGTTCCTCCCTTGTTTTTCTCTCTTTGGTCGGTCATACACTAGGTTTTCCTCTCTTTGGACAGTTTCTTCCTCTCTTTCAGCCGGTTGCTCTGTTTTGCCGACGGTCTCTCTCTCTTTTTTGGGCTGTCCAATTGATGTTTTGCCGTATATTCAATTGTGTTGGCCTCTTCCCTAATTTTGTCTTCCAAGGTCTTTATATATTCTCTTCCATGAAACCTTAATAGGGCTTACGTGGCGGATTTACGTTCTTACCCTTACGCGGCAGATTTACTTTCTTGCCCTTCCACGTGGCTTTACTTTCTTGCCCTTCCATGTGGCTTTACCTTCTTGCACACTAAAACCTAATTGACAACAATTACAACCCATACAAGGCTGTGGGAACAACAAATATGTACAACCAAAGTTGAAAGAAACTCTTTTAATCTTAAAGGCTCAAGAAGGAATGATCCAACAAAGATAAAAAAAGGAACTGTGACATAAACAATGACACATTGCACTTATATATGGAATAAGGCACCAACTAATAAATGTGAATAAACATCATAATTAGTATTAAAGACTGTAATTACCTAAGTGCCATTGTTATTAAGATTTATGAAAACATGCTAACCTATCATATGGGGATCCATAAAGGAAACCAAATGGCACTTATAATTGTGAAGGATCTATCCACGTAAGGTGTGAAGTTGATAGGTTATGACTTAGGATGGGAAAAATTAAGATCTAAATAAAGGTTTCTTAGGGGTAGAGGGCATGAATAAAGTGCACTATCTAGGTTAGTAAGGGTTTAATGGGTAATTATTATTGTATATACAATTAATATGAGAGGGTTAAGGAAGTTAACTAAGCGCAGGATGGTACATAAATGGATTCATCATATCAACCAAAGCATTTTGTTTGTGTAAGAAACTAAATTACAAGTCCTTATGGAAGTTGTGTTGAGACAAATAGATTCTACAGGGGGTGGCAAAAGGTTGGCAATTTATTAGGACGAATCCATTTTGCAGTTACAGAATAAATTATTGGCTAGGAGGTTTATTGTGTTGGTAGGAAGGATGATGCCATTAGGAAGAACTGTGGTATTGATCAACATTTATGCATTGAATTGCCCTTCAGAACAACAACATTTTTGGAAGTAACTGAAGGGGCTAGAAAACAAATTTATAGGGTATTGGTGTTTTAATAATGATTTTAATACAGCGTTGGTTGAAGATTAAAGAGTAAGGGTTTTTTATGATAGGCAGGCAATTAGGAACTTCAACAATTTTGTGTAGGATATGGAATTGGTGGACTTATCTATGTAGAGGTAAAGATATATATGGAGTAATCTGCAGGAGGTTTCATCTATGAGTTGGGTAAACAAATTTCTGGTTAAGGCCAAATAGTTGTAAGCAATACCAAATCTTACATTGTAGGGTGTACAGTGTGCTTTCTCTGATCATTTTGAGATTTATTTAGGTGTTTGATATCATGATTGAAGACCTTCTCTCTTCCAATACTTTAATCATTGGATGGACAATCAGTAACTAAGTAAGGATATGAAGGTAGTGTAGGTATAAACCTCAATTCCAGGCTATCTAGGATATGCTATAGGAGGTATATTACAGATTGTGAAAAACTTTCTTGTGTTTTGGAGTAAGTAGGAACCTTTAGAGTGTCAAAAGCAAGTTAAGGATGCAAAATTAAGAATCAAGCAACTAGCTAAGATGTAGGAGATATAGTTATTATCAAAGGTCGAGTGAGCAAAATTAATGATGGCATATGCAGATTATTGGGTGATAATGAAAAAGGATGAATAAGAATGGTACCAAAAATCTTAACTATAATGGTTAAAAGATGGTGATTGGAACTCAAAATTCTTTCACATCTAAGCATCAAACAAGAGACAAAAAATTAGGTTGATGTCTTGACTACAAGTAATGAAATCATCTTTAAATTGTAGGGAGTAAAGGATGTAGTTTTGCGCAAATTCAAAGACTTGTAGGGAGTATCCATTAAGCCAAACATAACGACGGATGGGAGTTTTTTTTTCCATAAGGTGGCTTGAGTAGATAATTTATTTTTAGAGAGTCCCTTTACTAGCATTAAAGTATAAGAGACCATTAAGGATTATGGTGGTAATAATAAGGCTTTAAGCCCAAATAGTTTTAATTCCAATTTTATTAAGCATCATTGAAGGGCAATGAAGAAAGATGTTATGGAGTTCTTTAATCATTTTGATGTCAACAGTGAGTTATGCAAGGCACTAACTTTTTTTTTTTTATGTTGATTTCAAAAGTCAATGGTGCCGTGGAATTTAATCAATTTCACCCCATTTGATTAATTGGCTGCATTTACATGATACTTGTAAGGTTTTTCCTTGTACACTCAAATTAGTAATTAATAAAGTTCTAAAGGAGTTGCAGACTGCCTTTATAAAGGGGCATAATATACTTAATAGTATTTTGATGGCAAACGAAATAATTAAGAAGATGAATAGATAACATGTAAAGAGTAATTATGAAGATTGATTTTGAAAAATCTTATGATATAGTTGAGTGGACTTTCTTAGCCAATATTATGAGACTTATGGGTTTTGGAAGTTATTAAAGACAATAAATGTGAGAGTGCAAGTTTACACTAATGATGTCCACTCTTATCAATAGTAACCCAATGCAACAATTTAGGATGACTAGTGGATTACAACAAAGGGATCCATTTTTGCCCTTTTGTTTCTTTTGGTTGTCGAGAGCCTTAGGTTAATCTTTAAGAGGGCTATACAAATAGACTTTATTAAAGGTATCCCAATTGGGTAAGATGTTGAACTAACAAACTTACAGTTTGCTAATAACACCATAATATTTAATTAAGTGGATGACCAATTGATACAAAATTGTAAAAGGTTACTTTGATACTTTTAGTGTTGTTCAGGGCTAAGAATTAACCTTAGGAAGACAATTTTATATGGGATCAAGGTACACAAGATACAAATGCAACGATAGGCCAATTTTTGGTGTTACAATGTCTAGTCTTTACCATTACAATATTTGGGTCTTCCATTAGGTGTAAACCTGTGGGTGAGAGGCTTATAAGACCTAATGATTAAGAAAATAAAGAAAAGGCTAGTCAAATGAAAAGTAAGATTTTATTAAAAACTAGACAATTGGTTTTCTTAAAGGTCTACTTAAGATATTTACTTGTATACTTTATGTCCTTATTTAAGATGTTAAGAAGTGTGGAAGATTAACTTGAGTAGATATAGAAATTGTTCTTATAGGGAGAAAATGAATTCAAAAGGTGGATGCATCCAATTGATTAATGTCTTGTATTTTGATAGAAAAAGTGTAGCGGGTTAAGGATTTTTAATCTAAGAGACATTGATTTCGAGTTAATGTTGAAGTGGTTATGAAGGATGGAAAATACGAGTGATGCATATTGGGTCAAGATCCTTAAAACACGATATGGAACACACTAATTATGGCCATGAGAGTGGATGTTAGGATATTATCATATGTCTCCAATATAGTTAAGTATATATTCACCATGGCAAAAAAAAGATAGGAAGATGATAGAAGTCAAGTCTCATTGCAATTTTCTTATTAAAGACAATGGGAAAGTAGTCTTTTGGAACCAATTATGGCTAGGTAATTCTCCTTTGGAGATACGTTTTTTGAGGCGTTTTGCACCATTAGTAAAAAAAGAGGGTCCAATGAATAACTTTGGTGATTGCAAGCATAATTACTGAAGATGGAAAATTCAATGGCATTGGGATCTATTTGAGTTGAAAAGGGATTTGATTATCGAGTTTATGAACCTTATTTAAGCTTATTAACCAATATAAAAGGAGAATGATAGATTTATATGGTGTGGGAAGTCTTTGTAGTCTTTGCATGATTTCCTAAATAATTACCATGATCCAGATGAGAGAGGTATAACTAATATTTTGCTAAGTTTAACTTCGCCTAAAGTAGAGGTGTTTAGATGGCAAATGTTACTTGATCGTTTTCTTGTCAAAGAAAGGTTGCACTTGATAAGAGGGTCTAATCGAGATGTCACATGCGCATTATGTTCTATAGGGATAAAGTCAACGCCCAACTTGTTCTTATACTACCACTTTGCATGAGTTGTTTGATGCACATGTTTAGGGTGGTAGGGTATCTTATAGGTTATTCTAGGTTCAATTCAAGAGGCATAAAAGTTGTGCGAATTAGGCCATGCTCATAAATCAAAAAAGATTTAGATGATAAGATTTTATGTAATTATGTGATCTATTTGGTTAAGAAAAAATGAAACATTTTACAAGTAAGAGTTTTTTGGTTGAAAGAACATGTGATCTAATTCATATTAGATTATAGTGGTGGTTGAGGGCAAAGTAGCCATAGTGCCATTTTATGTTTGATGAGTTTTTATTAAACTTAAAAGATGTTCGTCCTATGACAAAGATAAATGTGCAAGCACGAGATCTGATATGGGTTACACCTATATATAGTGCTTTAAATTCAACATAAATATAGTAATAGTGGGCGATGATGGGAAGGCTAACATAAAAGTACTACAAAAGGACGATAAGAAGGTTATATGTCTATTTTTCAAGGTAGCTGAGGCCACCAAGATTAATAAGACAGAGTTACTTGCTATATGGGAGGCCATACACTTGTGGAGTCTAAGGAATATGACGTAAAGAGCTTTATTTATTATTAAGAGCGACTCCTAAATTACAGTTGCATAGATTAACAATAAGGATAAAAGATCTCGGAAACTTGTATCAATGTTCCATAAGATCACCATTAGAACTAATAATCAAGTTTACCTTTTCTTCTAGTGTCGAGAATGCAACTAATTTGTCAATATTTTAGAAAAATAGCGTAATGCTTACCATACAAAATTAGTAATGTGGTTATAAGAGAATAATCTCTACTATATATTAGGAGTTATGCATAAATGGTTATACATGTCTTTTTAGATTTTTACTCAATCAATAAGTCATTATATTTGTAACCTTGTATGTTGTACATAATTTTTATAATTATAAAACTTAATGTAAAAAAAAAACAGTTTCTTAAGTTTTATTGGATAAAATCTAGTATATGATAAACAAAAAAATAATAAAAAAAGGAAACACTTAACTTTATTGGACAAAAGGGTGTAGCTTTGTTTGATTACTTAAATACAAGTTTAGATATCCAACTTTTATGACGTTGATCATAACATAATTGTGACCCTTTTGGCCATAAGAGTATTAGCAAGTTCCATAATAAAAGATATCCTCATTTGACAAAAAGTAGTAAAGGGCATTAACCTACATCTTGTTTATAAGACCACAACTGTTAAAAGACAATGTAAACTTGATACTTAAGAAATAGTAACATGTTAAGGAAGTAAGAAGTGGGCTTACCAAAAGAAGCCCATGATAACATTGATAGACAAACCTTTTAGTCCTTATATAATGGTTCCAATCCATCCAAGTTAATTGTCTATCTAACAAAGATAGAGCCTTTTAGTAATGAAGCACCAAAACTAAGCCACTAAAGAAGTGAGACTCATTCCCTCGAAGTGGTCCACAAGATATTAAGGCTTGTATAAACATGCCCTTAACATGAGCTAAAACTAGCATTGAGAAATCGAAAAACACCATTTTCTTAGATGACACTATTTCTTGATATTATGATTGTCCACACAACTTAAACAATGAAAGCTAATGTGTTTATTGAACTATAACTATTATAAGAAAATGCATTTATTAAACTATAACTATCCTAACAAACTAAATATTGCTTGCCATCAAAGATAGTAATAAGGTCAAGAAACGACCCAATCTTTCTATAAACAAGAAAATGAACCCAGTTAATTGAAACAAACAAGACTTATTACAACAAACTTCACACAATAGGGAGATTAAAACATAATTGATAATGAAAAAAAAATAAGAGCAAACTTTAAATTTATAGAAAGATATCTAATAATTGGTCTAACATAATTATTATAAAAAGGGTAAGTACACCCACCTAGTAATTATGAAACCTAAAAATGGGTATACTTGACTTGATGCAACAATTGGACAACAAACATTCTTAAAAAGGGAATAATGTGCTAAAGAAAAATCATATTATTAATCAATCTAATGTTTACACATTACATAACACAATGTGTTGGCAAAAAAATCATAATAATATTAATAAAAAACAATATCGAATACAAAACAAAGTAATCCCCAAAACTACACTGTCCTTAATTTGTAATTGAAGGAGTTGGAGTAAAAGTCCCAAATGCAATCTCTTAAATGCTTAAGATAACTACTTTGAAACAAGGAAAATTCAAATAAGGGAGGGCTAACCTAACTTCCCTAATATTGGAAATTTTTTACTTTAAATCTTGGTAACATTACATGTACTAATAAATGATTTGAATGACTACTTTCTTATTGTGTTTCTTAGGTGAAATGAAATCATCGTCTATTTCCTCCTTTAGCAAGTCCTTACGTGGAGAAATAACCTTTAAAGATTCATTAAGCTAGGTGATTTTGGCATTAGCCTTTTTAACTTGTTTAAATGTATTGCACTCAAACTTATGGCAATAAAAGGCCTTTTTTTACAAGGCATCCCCCTAACTTTTACACCTTATTTGTAACCAACAAAAGAGCATTTGTACCTTCTACCTTTTTTTTTTTGACATCCTTTAACCTTTTCTTTAAACTTTGGATAAATGCTTCCAAGTGACTCTTAGACAAGGTCAACTTTAAAACCTAAGCATCAAGTTAGGAGTATGGCTCATGGATATTATCTTTCTTACAACTAGACCACATGGCGAGCCCTTTGTACCATAATTACTAAAATGTTATCCTTGGAAGGAAACATAATCAGAAGCAGCTAAAAATTGAATTAAGGTTTAATGACAACCCCTTTTAGAAAAGTTAGGGTAATTGTATCATGATTAAAATAAAAAATAAGATGAACTCTTAAAAGAACTCATAGGCATCTTATCCTTGTAAAAGTCCTTTTTCTCATAAAAGGAAGATTATATTCCTCCTCAACTGAACCAATAGTAAGATTATCCCTATAAGTTAACTCCTTTATTAGGGTTAGGAGTAGCCATGGCCCCACAAAGAGATCTTGGGATATAGTCGATTAGAGTGGCGCCTATATGAAGATGTTGACCATCATATGACTTTTTTTAAATTTGATAAGACTAAGAAGCTAAAACCCATTAGCTTGCCTCTACACCATGAATGCACTTGGCGGAGATGACCTCATTAACATTATCATTAAAATGCTTTTTGCTAAAAGGTTGCTTGTTTGCTAAGCCCATTCGATCCATAAGTTAGCGACTAACATTTTAAACTCATTAAGTCTTAGAAACAATAACAAATGAGAAAGTTAGATCCTTGGCCAAAAGACATACCTGCATAAGACAAAAATAAATATTTAAGGAAATTAGATGTAAGTAAGATAGCAAAATACACTTGAAGAATAGGAAGAAATGTCTTGATCTTCCTATACTTGGTCTTTCACTACAACCAATCAAGGACCTTATAATTATGTTATTGTGCCCTATTGGCCATATCCATTCAACCTAACAAGAAGAATAGGATCATAAGCCCAAGGCTTACCTTAACCATACACGAGGCCACTTGTAATTGTTGATAAGAAAATAAAGAGTCCTTTGGGTTTCATCCTTTGACATATTCAACTAGAAAACTTAAATCTCGTAGGGTTTGACAAATGACCAAAGTCAAAAGTAGGTGCCATGTCTCTCTGCAAGCTAAGCAATAAAGAATATCCTTTTTTAGGATCTCTTTTTTTGCTCTTAGAGAAAAAGAACCTTAACCTTTAAGGTGTTCAAGTCAATACAACCTTTCAGCTTAACCTTATAAAAACCTTTATCTTCTCTATAGGAAATGTTAATCACTTAGTGGATTCAACAACATGACTCCAATAATAATAAGTTGTACCTATATGCTAAAGCCAACACTCTAGTAAAAAGTTCCAAGAATTTAGTACTAATTGGCTAGGAGTAATTCTTATAAAGGATCAAAATTCTTGCAAAACTCAGTGCATAATGATGGTAAATCTGACTTTTAAATTAATGTGATTAAATAGGGGACAACAAGTCCTCTCACTTAAGCAATGACCCACCAAACGTTTCCCTTTAAGAAAATGATAAATTATTTAAGTAATCCATTTGTCTAACTAGTGTTAAGTAAAAATTGATGTCTAGTTTTAATTGACACAACTAAGATATTTTGCAATTTTCAAACTAAAGTATTCTTTTTTTTTATAGGAAGTCAAGTCTTTTAGAATTTTCCTTTGAATTTATGATACTCTCTTTGATCCATAAAATTTTGGACCACCTATTTTATACAGTTTCCTCTACTTGAGAGAAAATTGTCCTCTAGTTTAAATTAAGATCTAGATAAAAAAACTTATTTTTTGAATAAAATGGTTATATATCTATAATATTAAAGGTTCTTAAAATTCCCCATTCTAAAGGTAAATCGATCATATATACATTATCATTAATTTTTTTCAACACCCAATAAGGACCATACTCCTTAAGTTACAACTTGTTGCAGAAACAAATAGAAAACCACTCCTTATGTAAGAATACCATGACCTTGTCACACTTTTTAAACAATTAGCTCCTTTAATGCTTGTTTGCAATTTTTTTGTATTTCTCATTAATGATTTCTAACCTTAGCTTCACCTCATCTTAGGTAAATTGCACCTGTTTTGCAAAATGCCCAGCTACAATGTTAAGGCTTAAGACTCAAGGAAGTTTAATCAAATCCAAAGTATGTTATAGACATTTAGTATAAACAATAGAATAAGGAGACTTTCCTATAACACTGTGCACTACATTATTGTATGCAAACTCAATTTGAGCTAAGGCAAAGTCTCATTACTTTGGCTTGTCTCCACAAATATTTCAAATAAGATTGCTTAAGGTCCTATTGAGTAATTTAATCTGGCCATCTGTTTAGTGATAAATTGTATGGTTAAAATTCAAGGATGAATCAAGTAGCTTTCATAAAGTGATTCCAAAGCGACTGAGAAACTTATATCATAATCAAAAGTGATGGATTTGGTCACTTCATGTAAATGTACTATCTACGTAAAAAATAATTAAGCTATACTTGAGGCATTAAAGGTCTTTCTGTAGGGAATAAAATGACCTATTTTAGAAAACTTGTTTACAAACAACAAACACAAAATCCATACTGTGTTGGGTACAAAATAATCCTAAAACAAAATACATGGATAAGTTTTCCCAAATATTATCTGAAATAGGCAAAGACATATATAATCTAGTATTTTATGACTAACCCTTGGTTATTTGTCAAATATTGCATCATTGGACAAATATGCCAACATCCCCTTTTAACAACCAATAATATCGCTCTTGAATAGTAGCAATTGTCTTGTCATATTCAAAATGACTTGTAAAACCATCTCAATGTAAATCATGTATAATTTTCTCCCTTAATGAAGATCAAGGACTATAAAGTTGATTTTGTATGTCAAATAGCCATAAAGAATATAAAAATCATCTACTTACTACCTCTAAGTGCACTTTTCCCAAATGGTGTCAAAGTCTTTATCATGCACATATAATTTGTAGAGAGATTTGAACTCTACTATCACACTACTTAATGTCATTAGTAATGATGCTCTCTTACTTTAAGCATCAACAACCTTATTTTGTTGACTAACTTTGTAAAATAACCTAAAAGGGAACTTTTGTAGGAAATTAAACTATCGAGCATGCATGTCATTACTAACACACTTCTAACTGTAAAGATATTTAAGAACTTGATGATCAAAGTATAAGATGAACTCACACCTTATTAGATAATGTTCCTAATGCTTTAGATCTCTTATAACTACATAAAATTTCTTGTCATATATTGATCATTTATGTCTTGTCTTATTGAACTTCTTACTAAAATATGCAATTGGCCTCTTTTCTTAAGAAAGAATAGTACCAACTCTCATTCCACTAACATTACATTCAACTTCAAAGAACTTTTCAAAGCTGGGAAGGGTAACATTAGAGCAATACATAACTTTTTCTTAATAAGAGAATAATACGTTGTTCTTCTTTATCTCCTCACTGAAACTTACCTTTCTTAAGACATTTGGTGATAAGGGTTATGATGGTACTAAAATTGCGAATGAACCTTTGATAAAAGGTTGCTAGGCCATGAAAAATTTGTACATCACTTACTATTTTAAAGGTAGGTTAATCTCAAATTGCTTGCACTTTGTCCTTATTAACCTGGATACCCTTAAAACTGACTATGTACCCTAGAAAGAGTAACTTGTCAATCATGAAACTATACTTATTCAAATTTACATATAACGTATTTTCTTATAGCATGAATAATACTTTCTTAAGTGTAAAACATGATACTCTATTAATTGACTGTATATAAGACTAATATCAAAATATACAATCACAAACTTGCCAATGAAGAGTTTTAATACTTGATTTATCAACTTTATAAAGGTGTTAAATGCATCAAAGAGACCAAATGGCATCAATAGTCATTTATAAAGATTGTCTTAAGTTTTAAATGCAATCTTCCACTCATCTAGATCTAATCTTGATTTGATGATAGTCATTTCGAAGATTGATCTTTAAAAACACCTTATAGCACTTACTTAATATAGGCTTATTCTAAGAATTAATATTACATATTACAACCTTTTCAACAAGTAATTGTTTGTCTATAGTTTTATTAGTTATTGCCCTTTCTTGTTAGTTTAAAGTCTCTGCTTTTTCTTTTTTACAACAAACCTATTAGATTCAACATAAAACTTATAAAAGGATTCAATTTTATTTTTGTCTTGTAATATTATCTCAGATTTTAATGTCATATTCTTAGCTTTGAATATGTTTAATAATATTTAAACTCCACTTCCATTTCAAATAGCTAGTTTTAATCCATAGAGGTATCTTAAGACTTGTTGACTTTCTAATTCCATTAGATTATTATGCTCAAACAATTCAAAAAAATTTGATAAGTATTCATAAATTGATCGATTACTTTGGTTACAATGTTGATATTTTTGAAAATGGATATGCTTATAATCTGGAGGAAAAAACACTTCTTTTAGAAGTTACTTCATTTTATACCAATCTCTAACTGAAGTTTTCCCTTCTCTTCTCTTATGATCTTTTGTTAGTTCCCAATAAATAGAGGCTCCTCCTTTTAGTTAACAAGCAACTAATCTAACCCTTGTTTTTTAAGTATCTCTATGTAATCAAAGAATTCTTTTATTTCAACTAACTAATCCATAAAACTTTTAATGTTAAATTCACCATTAAAAATAAGGATATCTATTTTTAGCCAAACTTTATCTAACATTCTATGATGTCGAGGTCATCATTATTTATAATTAACATAATTTGAATACTCATCAAAATCACTATCCACATTATTAAAATTTATTAATAAGCCAAATGCCTAATCAAATTTGATTCTTCATTAGAATCCATTACATAGGGTTGACGCCTATGTGAATTAGCAAGGACTAGTCGAGTGAGAAGTTGACCGCAAGCAAAATCTATAACCTAATTCCTATCATCTCTTTAGTTCTTGTTGGCACCTCCTACCTAAAGAGCTTCGAGTTAATTATTGATGACTTTTAGTCCATATTCCAATAGATCAAACCTCTGACCAAGGTTTTGTAATGATGCCTCTTGGGTCCAGATAGTTGTCCAAATGGCCAACATCCCCTAATCTTTGTCAATAAGATAGTTGCTATTCCTTTTGTCTTATATTGCCATCAGAATAGGCAAGACCGGCTTTAATACCACTTAATGCACTTCAATTATGTATAAGAGAATAATATTTCTCAAAGAAAAAAATAAATGCAAGACAAATATTTTATTGAGATTTAATTCACTAAAATGTTTTAACCTCTTAGACCCACACATATTTATAGGTAAAACTAACTAATTAATTGAAAAACATACTCTAACCTAAATCAAAAAATACTTTAATGACTAATTAAAATAATATTTAAGTAAATAAAAAAAATATAATTTTCTAAATAATTTTATAGAAACTTAAATAGTAAAATAGTATCTTAAATATTGAAATTACATGCAAGAGTCAAGTTTTCTAAAATTTTTCTTTAAACTTCTAACAATCCCTTTACTCTATAAAGTTTTGGGATACCTATTCTATATTAGTTATCTAAGTCAATGCTTTAGGTTACTCAAAAATTCATCATTTGTAGAAACATTAATCAACAAAAAAGTTAGGACATTGTCAAAATTTTGTTTAATTAAAAAGTTAAATTTTTTAGTGACACTAAAAATAAATTATATATTAAATTTTAATTCAATTTTTATGTGAAAATTCATTAAATTAAAAGCATGAATGAAAGATAAACCTATGTAACCATCTAATCTAATCCGGAAATAGTCCTAGCAACCATAACGCACCCAATGGGAGAGACTTGTATGCCTGCAGCGGGCTCACCGTCTAACTCAGTGAACTTAAGCCGACAACAACAAAGCATATTCTCGTGGCTCTCCAGCACTTGATACAATCCAAAACTATCCGAATAAATAGTAACGGAAGATCGAAATGTCTGGATTTCGCCGACGACAACAAAAGATACCGCATCACACATCTTTGGTCTCAGTTGCACAAAAGATAAAATTCCTTTTTGTTTCTTAGCACTCGTGAGTCTGCTTTTTCCTGGCTAACAACCACCAACCTTCATTTCCATTTTGCTATATGAAATCAGAATGGGCCAGTCAATTCAAGAGTGATATTGAGAAATTGTGATCTTCTCGCATATGGTCGACCCCATTTCCAGTAGACAAATGGGTCGACTGTCAAGTATAATGTCAACTGATGTTGTTTTGAATATAAAATAGAAGTGACTGTGGTCCTATATATGTATTGGATTTATGACAAGGAAAGCTCAGCAAATCAGAAAGAGTTGCTGTTTTATACTTGTTTAGACAAACACATGCAATAAATAAATAAATATCTCCATCTGATCCCCTTTTTTATTAAATACTAGGGGACAAAATTGTTGGGACAAACTGGAACGGTTGGAAACGGAATCCTTTCCTTTCCTTTCCTATCAGTTTCCAAGTACTCGGTATATATCTATATCTATATCTATATCTATATCTATATATCCTATTGCGCCACCTTACTCGCCTCACATCATGATCATTTCTTTTTTCTCTTCACATATTTTTGGTAGTGAAATGGAGGCCGGCTTGAGTCTGCTGTCTGCCTTACTCCATGCATATTGGGATCATTCTCTACGCGCTTATGTCGGGACCAAATTACCCTGAATGATCGGAAAAGAGACACCCATTAACTATCTCATCGCCAAATAAATTTCCTAACAGATAAAAAGTATATATATATATATATATATATATACCTACTCGAACACATGACTTTTACGTTAGAATAAAAACCCTGTTACAATTGACCCAATTCCATTAGGTTAAACTAGATAATCTTCTTCATTTTTGAGTGGTAAATTTTTATTGGATTAAACTAGATTTTGACTTATACCAAACTTAGTTCGTTTTTTTTTTTAATTCTATAATTGTAATAAAAACAAATGTCTGTTGAGTTATAAACTATACAATTAGATAGTTCCTCTTTCTCTCTACTTAAGATTAGAATGCAAAACCTCTAAAATAAAAATCTAAGTTCTTTATTATTGGGTATTTTATGAAGACATAACTTATGAATTTGATAACTCTATGCCACTTTGTATGAAACCCACGAACCTTTTTGTTCAATTCACTAAGTATTAATTGATACGGACAGCTTTGCGTTCGCATAATCTTTCGATTTTCACTTCTTACTTGTCTAATACTTGCAAGTCCTTGTTGACATTGTCATTGTAAACTCACTAGAACATCGTTATAGTTCACTCATGTTTCTCATATTTCCTTCTCATATGCTTCTAGGATTTGCAATGTGAAATATTTAATAAAACTTTTTATCCTCAATAGTCGTGAGCAACAAATCTTGCACCTTTAAACTATTGGATACAAAAAATACAACTTGCAAATTACAAATAAAATTGATATAGGTAAAAAACTATAGTGCTTTACAATTGCTAGATATGAGAAATATATGTTAGATTAATTAACATGAGTGGCACATATTATTTAAAGTATGACCCAAAATAAAAGGCCTAATATGATGGTCGGTTAGGCATAATGGCAATTTGGGTCATCGGGTTTAAAATCCTCCACTCACGTTACAGGAAGAGAAATATCTTCCTATTAAGAATAACCGTTACAGGAAGAGGAGTTTCCTCCCATTTAAGATAATTGTTACAGGAAAAGGGGTTTTCCCATTTAAGATAACTATTACAGAAAGGGAGGGTCTTCCTAATTAAGGTAACGGTTACAGGAAAGGAAGGATGTGTATCTATATATATGTTATTACGGACCTTTCCTAGTACTCTTAACCATCAAAGAGAAAACATAAAGAAAAGAAAGGGAAGAGTAGGAGAAAAGAGAGAAGCGTTAAGGAACAGAAAAAGGGAGGATTCTCGTCTTCGCTACGGGACATCAGCATAATGGACAACGGTATGTTGATTTTGTTACAGTTTTATTGCTAGTATTCGCATAAAGAAAGATCCTGTATTATAGAAATAGGAATTTCATAAAGAGAAATTCTGAAAAAGTTCTAACAATTGGTATCAGAGCAGGTCTGCGAATACTGTAATTTGTTTTCCTTTATTTGTTTGTGTCATATTTTGATTTATTTATTTTTGCGTATAATGTAAAACGAAACGATGAGGCACGCAAAAATAATTTTTTGGTCTCTTTTTACTGCGCGACAACGAAACGGCCGGCGTTGAAAGGGAAAACGCCGGCCATGGAAAGTCAACACCGGCCAACGGCCGGCATCGAAAGGAAAAGGGAAAGCCGGCACGAGGACGGTACACCACGGATCCGGGTATGGCGGATCAGCCTTGTGTTTCCGGGTTCACCCGCCGACCCGAACGGATTGGGCACGGCAGAAAGGGGAAGAGCGATCTTCCGGGTGACGCTGCGGACCCAGGTTGCTTCGGAGACCCGACCCGAACAGGTTGGTTCGCCCCACGTTCGTCCGTCAGAGGCAACGTCGGGGAGAACCGACGAACGGGGTTGGTTGTCGACGGAGACGCCTTCGAATGACCGAATTGGGCGCGGATCTGGACTGCGATGCCGGTCTGGACTCTGCGCCGGTGGTCGAACAGGGGCGATCCTCGGAGGCAGCACGCGGGCGACGCCCGCAGAACCGTGGTGCTGCCCGCGGGGGTCGCTCGATCGGAGGCGGTGGGTCGATCGGCCGTGGAGCGTGCTGTGGGCGACGCCCGCAGCACGGTGGTGCAGCAGGTCCCACCTGCAGTATGGTGGTACTCGGGTCCGAATAGATACCACGTGAAAAGGAACCGGTTATTGGAAAACTCCACAGAAAAATTAAATCTTCGTAATGAAGATTTTTTTTAAAGTTTATTGAATTCATATCAACATGAGTCAAATATTAAAAGCTTGTTAGTCACTAAAGTGGCCTAGCTTTGAAAGGATTTGAACTGTTGATTATAAATTTTAATTGTTCATTTTTTGGATGCTAACGAAATGTTTTGAAATGAACAATTGTGATTATTAATTATAAAGCTAGGAGATCATCCAAAGATGAATCATTGCTTGTAATTAATGACATTAAAGGGAATTAATTGATATACTGGGTAAACATGATTGTATATCCAAAGATAACATTTATGTTAACTCTAGTATAATTGATTAATCCATTAAAGTATATTTAATTAGCATCATTATTGATTAAAGTTATGTATTTAAGGATTACCCAAAGGTGAACTTAAATACATGATTAAAGTTTGTAGTGTATCTGAATCCATTAGAGTTTCTCAAAGCATTAACGTATAAATTTGGATTATGTTTGCAGCTTCCAGTAATGTATTCACCTTAGGCAATTCGATGATCAAATTCAATGCGCTGAACTATGCAGAATGGTCTGAGCATATTCAGTTTCATTTGGGTATATTGGGCTTGGACTTAACAGTCATTTCGGATGAAAAGCCTGCAGCCATTACAGGGACCAGTACAGAATCTGATAAGTCCTTTTATGAGGCTTGGGTACGGTCCAATAGGCTGAGTTTGAATTTGATGCGGATGACGATAGCTGAAAATGTAAAGTCATCGATGCCTAAGACGAAAAATACGAGGGAGTTTCTGATGAGAATTAAGGAATACTCTCAATCAGATATAACTGATAAATCCATCGTAGGAACCCTAATGAGTGAGCTGACGACCAAGAAAGTTGATTGGTCACAGCCCATTCATGATCATGTGACTAGTATGGCTAATCTAGCAGCAAGGTTGAAAACAATGGGCATGGATGTGAGTGAATCATTTTGGTTCAATTCATCATAAACTCCTTACCTCCTGAATTTGGCCAGTTCCAAGTGAATTATAACACTATTAAAGAAAAATGGAACTTTCAGGAAATTAAGGACATGTTGGTTCAGGAGGAAGGGAGATTAAAGAAGATGAAGGATCACTCTATTCATCTCATCGTTTGTAATGATGCTAGTGGCAGCAAGTCTAAACCACATAAAGAAAATAAGAAGAAGAATAAAGCCTCTATAAAAGTCACTAGAGGTCAGATCCAAAAGGATCAGAAATGCTTCTTCTGCGAAAAGATTGGTCACTTCAAAAAGGTGCCCAATAATACTTGGTGGTTAGACTTTAGAGCTACTTTTTATGTGTCACATATTATGTAGGGATTCCTTTCAATCCAGCTCATAATGGGAACTGAGAAGTTCCTCTATACGGGAAACAGAATGAAGGCACAAATAGAAGGAATTGGGACGTACAGATTGATCTTGGACACTAAGTGTTGTCTGGATCTAGAAAAGTGTCTCTACGTTCCTGAATGTGCTAGAAATTTAGTTTCTGTTGCAAAGTTGGATGAAGTGGGATTTAACCTCAAGATTGGAAATGGTGCATTTTCATTGTATAGACATTCGTACTATTATGGATCTGGTACTTTGATTGATGATTTGTACCATTTTAATCTTAATGCAATGTATGCTGATTCCATATTTCTTGTTGAGCATAGTATAGGTAACAAACGTAATGTACATGATGAAAGTTCTGCTTTCTTATGGCATCAAAGATTGGGTCATGTATCCAAAGAAAGGATATTGAGGTTGGTGAAAGGTGATATCCTGCCTCAATTGGATTTTACTAATTGGGATGTATGTGTTGATTGTATAAAAGGGAAACAAACAAGACATACATTAAAGAACCCAGCCATAAGAAGGAGTGAGCCTTTAGAATTGATACACACTGATATTTGTGGCCCATTTGATATCCCAACATGGGGTGGTGAGAAATATTTCATCACATTTATAGATGACTACTCACGGTATTGTTACTTATATCTACTGCATGAAAGGTCTCAGTCAGTAAACACCGTATAGGTGTTTATTGATGAAGTGGAAAGGCAGTTAGATAGAAAAGTAAAAGTGATTAAGTCAGAAAGGGGTGGTGAATATTATGGAAAGTTCAATGAAAGTGGACAATGTCCTGGTCCATTTGCAAAACTTCTTGAAAGTCGAGGCATATGTGCACAGTATACAATGTCTGGTACACCACAACAGAATGGTGTAGCGGAAAAGCGGAATTGCACACTTATGGATATGGTTAGGAGCATGTTGAATTATAGTACTGTACCTTTATCCTTGTGGATGCATGCATTAAGGACTGCTGCATATCTGCTGAACAGGATTCTATCCCCAAAACTCCTTACGAGTTATGGACAGGAAGGAAACCCAGTTTGAGACACCTCTATGTTTGGGGTTATTCAGCAGAAGTAAAGATATATAATCCACATGAAGGAAAGCTTGATGCAAGAACCATAAATGG
This sequence comes from Ceriops tagal, assembly GCA_021533255.1. Lineage (NCBI taxonomy): Eukaryota > Viridiplantae > Streptophyta > Magnoliopsida > Malpighiales > Rhizophoraceae > Ceriops > Ceriops tagal. The sequence continues at coordinate 8,798,373 of CM038596.1, forward strand.
TTATTTCATTGATTATCCTGAAAAGTCGAAAGGGTGCAGGTTCTATTGTCCTAACCATAGTACTAGAATAGTTGAGTCTGGTAATGCTCGGTTCATTGAAAGTGGCCAGTTCAGTGGGAGTGGGGAATCACGAAAGGTGGATATTAAAGAATTACAAAACGAAAGATCCACAGTGAGTACTCCTACTCAGGTTGGTATCCCCACACCCAGTGTTTCTACTCAAATTGTTGTTCCTCATGTTGCATCACAGTCACGTGACATACAAGGATAACGAATTGATACTCGAAACACGCAAAGTGAACACATCAGAGATGAACCAAGTGACAATGTTCAATTTACAAATGAACAAGTGATACCACAAGAAATGGCATTACGGAGGTCTACAAGATAGAAAAGGCCAGTTGTTTCGAATGATTATGTGGTTTACTCACTTGAGCATGAATCAAAATTGAGCATTGATAAAGATCCAGTCTCATTTAAACAAGCCATGGAATGTAATGATTCTGAAAGGTGGTTCAATGCCATGAAGGAAGAGATGAAATCGATGGATGTAAACCAAGTCTGGGAACTAGTAGAGTTACCTGAAGGATCAAAATGAGTTGGCTGTAAGTGGGTCTTCAAGACCAAGCAAAACTCGAAAGGTATAAGGCCAGACTTGTTGTCAAAGGTTTCACTCAAAGGGATGGTATTGACTATAAGGAGACTTTCTCTTGAGTCTCTAAGAAAGAGTCCTTAAGAATTATTATGGCTTTGGTGGCTCATAATGATCTAGAGTTTCACCAAATGGATGTAAAGACCGCCTTTCTGAATGGTGACTTAAAAGTGTATATGGACCAACCTGAAGGTTTCACCACCACCGAGCAAGAAAATTTGGTGTGTAAATTAAAGAAATCGATATGTGGACTAAAACAAACTTCCCGACAATGGTATATTAAGTTCAATAATACCATTACGTCATACGGTTTTGTAGAGAACACCGTTGATCGGTGTATCTATATGAAGGTCAGTGGGAGCAAGTTCATTATATTAGTCCTATATATCGATGACATTCTTTTGGCTGCTAATGATATAGGTATGTTACATAATGTAAAGAAATTTCTCTCTGATACTTTTGAAATGAAAGATATGAATGAGGCATCTTATATGATAGGAATAAAAATATTCCATGATAGATCACAAGAATTGTTAGGAATGTCTCAGAAAGGCTATATCGATAAAGTATTAGAGAGATTTAGAATGGAAAATTGCTCAACAGGAATAGTTCCAATTCAGAAAGGGGACAAGTTTAGTGAATTGCAATGTCCAAAGAATGATTTGGAACGGAAAGTAATGGAATCAAATCCCTATGCATCACTGGTTGGAATCCTAACGTATGCGCAAACATGTACTCGGCCAAACATCAGTTTCGCAGTTAAAGTGTTAGGCCGATATCAAAGTAATCCTAGAATAGATCATTGGAAAGCCGGAAAGAAAGTACTTAGGTACTTACAAGGCACCAAAGATTATATGCTTACTTATAAAAGATCAAGTCATCTTGAAGTAGTAGGCTATTCGGATTCAGATTATAATGGATGTGTAGACTTGAGGAAATCTACATTTGGTTACATGTTTCTGCTGAATGGAGGAGCAGTTTCATGGAAAAGTGGGAAGCAGTCTGTCATTACTACTTCCATTATGGAGGCTGAATTTGTAGCATGCTTTGAGGCTACTGTTCATGCATTATGGTTGCGGAATTTTATCTTAAGGCTTTGTTTGGTCGACATTATAGAAAGTCGTTAAGAATTTATTGTGATATTCCGCAGCAGTTTCCTTCTCTAAGAATGATAGGTATTCTAAAGGTGCGAAACATATGGATTTAAAATATCTATCTATTAAGGAAGAAGTGCAAAACCATAGAGTGTCTATTGAGCATATTGGTACTGAATTGATAATAGCGGACCTGTTAACTAAAGGTTTACCACCGAAAACATTTACTGGACATGTTGATCGGATAGGCATTATGGACAGGTCCTCATTCTCTTGAAAGCCAATATTTTAGGATGCTCATATTATTATGACACTCGTGAATTCAATTAAGGTTATGGTTTTGCTTGTGCTTTGTTATCTCTGTTCAGTTGTATACAATTATAGTTTGTGAGATAACTAATGGCATATATAGGAATGACAATTTAAAGTTTTAATGTTCCTCAGTAAGGTTATTATGAATTATGATGATTATGTGATATATGGAAGGAATCATGTCGCTGAATGAAAGATGTGTGACCGCCATGATCCGATCATTTTAATTCAATTAAGTATTGTGATTTGATGATCTTTAAGGATTGTGCGCACTTATCTGTTATTGATTCATCAAGTCATAACATGGGCCAAGTAGGAGATTGTTAGATTAATTAACATGAGTGGCCCATATTATTTAAAGTATAACCCAAAATAAAAGGCCTAATATGATGGTCGGTTAGGCATAATGGCAATTTGGGTCATCGGGTTTAAAATCCCTCCACTCTCCCTATTAAGGATAAACGTTACAAGAAGAGAAATATCTTCCTATTAAGAATAACCGTTACAGGAAGAGGAGTTTCCTCCCATTTAAGATAATTGTTACAGGAAAAGGGGTTTTCCCATTTAAGATAACTGTTACAAAAAGGGAGGGTCTTCCTAATTAAGGTAACGGTTACAGGAAAGGAAGGATGTGTATCTATATATATATGTTATTACGGACCTTTCCTAGCACTCTTAACCATCAAAGAGAAAACGTAAAGAAAAGAAAGGGAAGAGTAGGAGAAAAGAGAGAAGCGTTAAGGAACAGAAGAAGGGAGGATTCTCGTCTTCGCTACGGGACATCAGCATAATGGACAACGGTATGTTGATTTTGTTACAGTTTTATTGCTAGTATTCGCATAAAGAAAGATCCTGTATTATAGAAATAGGAATTTCATAAAGAGAAATTCTGGAAAAGTTCTAACAATATAATCTTTAAATTAAAATATGTAAATTACAAATGAAATTTAAAATGTGTTTTTGGGTTTGATCTCTATGTAAATCTTATGATCAATCATCTTTTGTAATTTCATAAAGGGCCATGTGGGCTTGATCTTAAACAAATGACTTGATTTCGTTGATGGCCATTAAGACTTGATCTCAAGCATATGACTTAACTCCGATGAGGGTTGTAGGGCTTAATCTCAATCGGAGGGCTTTATCTAAGACAAATGACTTGACTTTGATAAGAATCATAGAGGCTTAATCTCATATGGATGACTTGACTCCATAAAGAGCCGTCGAGGCTTAATCTAGATCAAAAGGGAAGCTATTAACTTTGAGAGGACTCTCATGAAAGCTATAAGGGCATGATCTCAGGCAAAGAAAAGTTATTGAATGTGAAAGGACTCTGTGAGGATCATAAAGACTTGATTTTAGATGAAATTGCTTAATTTTGGTGTAGGTGTAGATCCTTGATTTTAGTTAAAGGGTTTTGAATATGATGGGAGTGTGATTTGATGGATCTATAACCAAACTAAACCCTATTTCCCTTGCCTTTACAAGTTATAAGAGTTACTAATCTAAGTGAGAGATCTAAGGAATTCCATGCGGAATCAAAGGCAATACAAGGGCGCCTCTACCACTTCTCTCCTAAAATAAAAGGTATAAGTTAAGTTCTAAAACTTTTGCGAGTGTATGCAAACACGGTTTGGACAACTATAATGAAATAGGATAAAAAAGAAACGCAAATAAAATATTAAACATGAAAAATACATTGCTAAAATATAGTGTAGAAAAAGATTTAGTTTACTGAAGGTTGAGAGGCTTGATCTCAGTTAAATTTAATTTACCAAGGATTGGGAGGCTTGATCTCAAATACAGATTTCACTTTAGGGAGCACTAAGAGGCTTGATCTTATGTAAGAATTTGAATTGAGCAAGGGCCAAATGGCCTAATCTTGCATAGGTTTAGGTTTAGTAGGGACCAGAGGGGCTTAATCGCATGTAAGGATTTATATTTAGCAAGGGTTTTAAGGGCTTAATCTAACTTAAATTTGATTTTTAAGGATTTAATTTATGTTTAACTATAAACTTAGTACTTAAGGTTTTTTTATTCAGAAAAGCAAACTTAGTAGTGACTATAAAGCATAATACCTTGCCTACTAAATTTACAAAAGGGAGGGGAATCGAGAGAGCATAAGCTAGGCTTTTGTGTTCTTCTTGAAAATGATTTTTGAAAGGCTAGATATTTGGCCTATATATAATGTTTTAATAATGAATGAAGCTAAAGGAAATTAAATTACATGAGATATATTACCAACTCCTTTCGAGGCTTTTCACATGGCAAGAGCCCTCTTAAAACATTAATTATTCAACTTTTTCAATTGTTGTAGTCTTTCAACATGTGAACAAATCGCATCATTGTGAACCTTTCTTTCTTTCTTTCTTTCCTTCCTCTTCTATTGTCACTTTTTATTGTTTACAAATAACCCCCAGTTCAAGACTTGATAAGGTGAAACTTTAGGATGCGATTTGAATCGAGGCTTGAAGTCTAGCTCTGAATGATCTAGCAAATGTTGAGCTTAAAGGCTAGTTGAGAAAGATCCATAAAATATAGAACTTTAACATAAAACTTTATTTTTTGTTTAAAGTGACACATAAAGCTTGAATGTCTAGACGCTTGAATATTTGAAATTAATATTAATAATAATTTTGTAAATAAATAATTCAACACATGAGAGCCTTACCGTCAACTTCTTTCAGGACGCTTTCATATCGCAACGACTCTTCTACTTTTTCTAATATAATGTCCTTTTTTTGGCTTTCTTTACTTGCCCTTCTGTTATCTTTTTTTTTTTTTTTTGAAATTTTTACTGCAGTATATATTTGTCACGTTAATTATAAATTTCATAGTTGGCCGGTAAAGCAAGTCAGGCTGTCAACCCGATGTCTTCTTCATTTCATGCCGCGTTCCAGGTGAATTGCTCTGTGCATAGGCCTGGTGTCTCCCACAATTTTGACCGTTTCAAAACCATGCTCTCCTCCACTGTCAAGGTAATTAAGAACTCTATCTCTCTAATTCACTCTTCTTCGTCTTTTTTTTTTTTTTTGTCTTTTTTTCTGTCCCCGGCCTGGGTGGGGGTTGCCTAATTGTCTATGGAAGTCAAGAAGTACAATTTTAACCAAGAATAGAATGGTGGGAGCTTCCTCTTAAATCATTTGAATCGTATGATCAGTCAGATTGGAAAAGACGGAGCGAGGTGACTTCGTGTAACGTTGACCTTTAATAATTATGGTGCAGCCATTCTTGTTGCAGCAGCGTCCACTTCTACTGCAGATCGATGTACCCAAAATCATTAAGAACACTTCCGGGAAGCTTCTGGATGCATTTGTTGATTCTGTTTTCGAGTTTATTGACCAGCCATTGCTCCCTTCTCAGGTAACCCAATATTGGTTTTTTGTAAGTCCCCTCCGCTCCTGACAATTGAACATTCGATGATTTTAATTGAATTACCATGGAAGCTGATTTTGGATCAGTATGCACTTTGCTTGCAGGCTAATTTTGCTCCAGTCCACGAGTTACAGGAAGCCGGTATTGTCACAGGCATTGAAGGGAACATTCCTGACGATTTTCCCGAGGGTGTTTACATAAGAAATGGTCAATTACTTTTTTGTTTCATCTTTTGTGCTTTATTAGCTGGATTGTCAGTTTTGAAATTTCCTTTGTTTTTCAGTAGGCCAGGGGAAGGAAAACGCCATCGATCCCGACAAATTATGTGGGCCTTATTAACCTTTCATTTGAGCTCATGTATATGGATTCATGTAGCCAAAAAAATAGTATTATGGCCTACATTTGCTTAGTTTGTTTGGCAATCATCTCTCGGCTAAGCTTATATGGATATTAATGGATGCGTCGGCCAATTGTTGGGAAAGAATGAAAATTTTCCGATTACAATGATCTAGGGGATCCAATACATACATAAATAGGTACCATTCAGATTTCTGATACTGATCCGGGGAAGATTTTTAGCTGAATTTTGCTCATTAGACAATTAGTTAACATGAAAATAAAATTTTGGTAATTAACTATACTTAATTTTAGCCACATGAAAATGTTTAATATTGTCAGCCTTTTAGCAAGATGACACAATTTTTCTGGGTTGGACTTGGGTCCGTGAAAATGTTGAGGTAGATTGACTTTATCTTAGAAATTTTTCCTGAACGGGAATATTGAAGTTAGGTTCTAAGAAAGATACACTACTTTGGATTAATTCTAATTATTTTATTGATGTTATACAGTTGAGAGAACGGATAAAGGGCTTAGTCAAGCAGTTTAACATAAAGATAAGTTTAGACGTGCTACTGGAGTTTTAAATTGAAACTGTGTGCAGTGTTATATCCAGTTTCCTGGCGTTTATTTTTCAGATCCTAGCTAAGGAAAGACAATCTACAAAGGTGTATTATAACGAAGAAGAGATGTGCAGAAGCCCTATCATGAATGTACACATACAGCACCCCAAAAAGCTGCTATTTTGGATTATTGTGCACTTTTCAACTGATTATCAGTCACGCCCACACCACCCCCACTCCCCCCCAAAAATATATATATACATAAATGAAAGGCAATGAAGGGTCGTAAAGCTTGCTCTCAGGTTCTTCCAATTTTCAAGCTTTACAAATATACCCCAAGACTTTGAAAAGTGTTGCTAGCCAACCACACGGCTATGGTCTCGGAGGTGTTATCTGAAGTTAGATTAGTTGATATCTTCTGTTTTTTTTTTTTTTTCTATTATATTTGGGATGAAAACAATTAGTTGAAGCAAGTGAAATTGTTAACATATTAAACTGCAGGACCAAATCCTCTTTTTGGGGGACTAAAGTCCACGAAATCTGTGTTTGGAACATCAAGTCACATTTGGGTGGAAGGAGAAGGACTACTTCATGCTTTGTATTTTAAAAAAGCCGGTGATGATATTGGAAGCGGCTGGACTGTCCTTTACAACAACAGGCATGTTGAGACGGAAACTTTCAAGCTAGAGAAACAGAGAAACAAGCCATCTTTCCTTCCAGCGATAGAGGGCAATTCACCAGCAATATTATCAGCATACTTCCTAAATTTGGTGGGCATACTAATCCAAGTATCGTACATTACTTAAAGTGCTTGTCTAGAAATTAAGCTGATGAGTTCCTAGTCCCCTTGTGCAGGGTTCAAACTTTGGTATCGCAAACCCCAAAACAGATTATAGGTGAATTGTTAGGAAATGTGCCATCGTAGGGTATTCCTTAATTCTCTCAAGTTTTTTTTTTTTCTGTTGCCAAAAATGCAATAACTAGGATGGCTAAATTTTAAATTTTTTTAATAAATAATTTGTTGACTACAGTTTTTTAAAATTTAGAATTTCAGAAATTAAGAATTATAATCGTAGTTAAAAAACTTTAATCCTTATTATGATTAAATCTAGACTTTTTTTTTTACGCACGACTTACTGTATTATCTGATGTATTTAAACTTTTCTTGTTAAGTTGCGATTTGGCAAAGTAAATAAGTACCTCAGCAACACCAGTGTTATTGAGCATGCTGGGAAGTTCTACTCGACTGCTGAACACCACATTCCTCAAGAGATTGACATCTTTACACTTGAAACTCTAGGAAATTGGGACGTCAATGGAGCTTGGAATCGACCTTTCACGAGCCATCCAAAGGTCTTTTACCGTTAACCGGACTCCAGAGTAGCTAAATGTTAAATGTAATTCTAACTGATTTTCCTCTACTCTGTCTGATCAATGTTGCAGAAAGTCCCAGGTACGGGAGAGCTGGTCATAATGGGGGTGGACGCAATAAAACCTTTCATGGTAGTGGGAGTAATTTCTGGTATAATTCATATCCAATTTGCTAACTAAAGTACGTACATCATTTTTGTTCAATGTTCTACAGCGTGCAAAAGTTTGTTAACATTCTATGGATATTACCATGAACTCGGGACAATCAGCTGATGGGAAGTCATTGGTTCATAAAGCGGATTTGAGATTCAACAGATGCACCCTTTGCCACGACATAGGGGTGACAAAGAGGTTCGTTAGCTTCCGTTAATGTCTTTGTGTAACTCGTCTGAGAACAGAAACCTCATAAAGGAAAATGAAGTTGTATGATCCAAGTGAATTCATGATTGCAGGTACAATGTAATACTGGATTTTCCGCTAACGATAGACATAAATCGACTTCTTAGAGGAGGACCGTGAGTCTACATCAATAAAATCCTTCTACTTTCTTTTCATAATTAGCTTTTTAAAGTGACGTATTGACAACGCAAATTCTTTTCCGAATCTATCGCTGATACTGGATATACAGCCTAATAAAGTATAACAAGGAGGACTATGCAAGGATAGGGATAATGCCTCGCTATGGTGATGCAGACTCGGTCAGGTGGTTTGGGGTGCAGCCAAGCAGCATATTTCACATTGTCAATTCATTCGAGGATGGTAACGAGGTAAACATGGTGACTATTTCAGGACTCTCTGCGTGCATCATGTTCAACTAAATTTGCTGTCGCATGGATCAACAGGTTGTAATCTGGGGGAGTAGAGCACTTGATTCAATCATACCTGGGCCTGATATGGGTGTGGACAAATTCGAATGGTTTTCAAGAAGGCTTAAGCATTTAGAATCAGTTGAAGCAAATGCTGATCCTGACGACGCATCATTATTTGCTCGTTGCTATGAATGGAGATTGGACATGCAAACTGGAGATGTCAAGGAAAGATACCTGACAGGAACTGAATTTTCCATTGATTTTCCAATGATCAATGGAGAGTTTACTGGTGTTAAGAATAAATACGGCTACATGCAAGTTGTTGACTCTGATGCAAGCTCTGAATCAGGTGACATCATATATAAAATTCAGGCTTTCCATTGAAAGAAACTCAAATACTATATTATCATCATCATGAATTAAACATCTGGCTCTTTTGCTTTGCTTTTCCCTTTTTTCTTCCCCTCAAATTAATCATTGTCCTTATCTTCCAAAGCTAATTGATTACTCAGGCATGGCCAAATATGGAGGTCTAGCCAAACTATGCTTTGAAGAGTCAGATGCGCGATCCTCGGTATTAGCCTCTTATTACCTTAATTACCATTTTCTGAAAGAAATATATCATTCAGATGCAGTCAAATTTAACGTGTGTTTTATATGTGAATTCACACTACATTATTATTGGAATGTATTTAATTTTAAATGTCTGACATCATTTTCTTGTTTCTAAAATTTCATTATTTTAATTGCACTAAGTCAAACTTTTCATCCTGCGAAGCAGAAGCGGAGTCAATTTGATGAAGAGTTGATAGAGGTGGATTATCATAAGTTTGAAAAGAACACATTCTGCACTGGAGCCGCCTTCGTTCCAAAAATCGGGTGTCCTGAAGAAGAAGATGGTTGGATCATAGCATTTGTTCACAATGAAGGCACAAACATTTCTAAAGTAAGCGAGCAGATCAATTTCACAGCTTAATAGAGAAGCAAATCGCATATAGGCATTTAATTAGAGACCAAATTTCACTAAAATTTGCTTTGTGCAGGCTTATGTTGTTGACACAAGAAGGTTCACCAGTGAGCCGGTTGCCAAGATCACATTGCCTTGCAGAGTCCCATATGGTTTCCATGGAGCCTTCGCGCCATTGTCCATCCCATTTTGACTTCTGTGACCATTTTCAAAGTCGGCTTTAAGGAAGATAAGGATTGCAAAGTGTTGTTGGAATATAAAGGACTGACAAACAACGGAAACAATTGACAAATGGCAAGGGATCCTTCGAAAAAAAAAAAAATATTTGTATCTTTACGACTAGAACTTTTCTTCTTTTTTTTTTTTTTTTGTTTTTTCAAATTGCAAACTGGCCAATACACTCACTGAGAATTAATAGTTCTACTGGATAAGACTTCACTCGATTTCTTTGCTTTACTTAAACGAGTAGCTCATGAGTCTAATTTCATAACTCATCCGCAAATTTGTATATATAATCATCAAAAAAGTCGTTTAGTGTGCAATGAGAATGGATTTAATAGGCTCGTTTTCAAATTATCCATGTTATATATTTACAATTATACCCTAAAATCAAACATTTAGTTTTAATTGATAAGTATATTAAAATTAATTCTATTTACAGCAGCAAGTTTGTATAACTTTAATATATATTTTTTTAAAAAAAATATTATTAGAAAATCAGACCCAACTGTTCGTAAAACCATCTGAATCTTGGCCCAATTTGACCGGCAGTTAAACGACACTCACAACACATACCAAACGACGCGGATACAGCCAGCCTTCGTTTTTAAAAGACCCTCTGGTATGGAGCCCACCGAGCTTATTCAGGGAAAGATCAATGAAGTATAAGTGACTGGCAATTAAGAACTCCGGATGGTACTTGTAGTTATAACATATCAAATTTCAACTGAACTCCTTGGCAGCTTTATTTATTCAGGATGGACCCCCAAGACAGAAAATGCACGTCGATCGTTACAATGAAGGGGTAGGGAAATGACATTTGACTTCAAAATGACGCAGCCTCGTATTGTGGACTGATATGCGAAACCTTCATGTCATCGGCAATGGTCATCCTGCCATAACGGTGGGGGGGGGGGGGGGGCTTATTGAAATGCCTGCCTGTGGCCATTGGGAAGATAAAAACTTGTAGACGTAATAATTTGTAAAAGCGCCGAAGTTCATGTATCTAAGTCTTTCAACTGTTAACATGGCTCCACGCTGGTGGTGCGTACACACTTTAGAAAATTAAAGTTATGCCTACAAATAACTTTTAGAAGTAAGTGGTAAAATATTAATTGAATTTGTTGGACCCATGATATGGCTGACCATATGAGAAAAATCTGTTACGGGTCACATACATTTTGCAGCATATGTATCCACGTAAAGAATTTTTGCCCCAACCACTTCTAAGTCCCTAGAAGCACTCGAAATCGTATTCAGAAAACTTCCCCCCACGTCGAAGATCATCCGGAATTTGATAGGTCACTTGGAAGTTGCAACTGCAGATTCCTTCTAAGAAAATCGGACAACTTTGCACTTGCTGCTCGCCCCCGGTCTAGACATTTGAGATACTCTTCCACTATCACCCAAGTTTAAAAAGGAATAGCATCAGCACAAGACCCACGCAGCACAAACTCTGAACACCTCAACTCATAGGGACTATATATACTACAACTGAGAAGTGAGGAATATGGGCAAAAATGAAATCTCCAGAAGATTTATGCTAGTGATGCAGAGGCCTATAGCATTAGCAACTTCTTCGGGTACATTGTAAGGTCCTGTGGGCCTCCCTTCCCAGAATTTTCATCCCAGGTGAGCACAGAATTCACTCCCATGTCTGTGGGAACACACCTAGAAACTTCACTAGCTAAGCCAGATGACTCAAATATCCCGTCATGGCTAAAAAACAACTGGAAGTCAGTCTTATGCTCATCACACCTTGTCTACGAAGTCACAAACAATTTCAATTTACAGGCCAACAGAAAGGAAAAGGAGGGATTCTTGAAACTCAATAAATAATTGCTCTGTGCAAGCTTCTCTCAGGTCAAGAGGAAAAGGACTAAAAAGTTCCAAGAAGTTTCTGAAAACAAAAATATATCATCAGGTTTCTAACATGCACTGACCACGACCACGTACTCATTCCACCATAATATTAATAAAGAAGATGTTTGCAATAATGGCCTTTTATCAACAACTCTACATTTTCAACAACACTCTAGTCGCTTAGAGCAGTCGAGCAGTCACAAGTAATAAGGGGTTATGTACCTGACATTACACCATTGGTAACAGAGGTGATCAATCCGTGTTCCATGGGTTCACCTTTAACAAACAGTGATTCTTTAGGTAGGACAGAAAGAACTGAATTTGGAAAGACTAAATACACAAATCCCCTCATTTTCTGCAAAAACAAGAAATAAGCAGGTTAACCAACAAGTGCGAGTAAAAGAAACATGCCAAACTAATTCCTGATTTTGGAGATTTGCGTTCTAAACCAGCCCAAAACAAGAGGGACTGATCAAAAGTTTGAAAACTTGAAATAAATATTGCTTCTGAAGTGAGCCAGCCAATTTATGCAGAAATAATGATTTTTTTTTTTTTAACAAATCAGTTGCATTTTAAGCCCAAATCTCTCTCCCATAGCCTCATTTACTATGGATGTGACAGGATAGAAGTTCAGACAAGAACATTAGAATAACCTGCTCTTCCAACTTGGTGGGATCCAGCATGACATATCCACCTTCTGCCAAACAACAGCAGATTGCAACTGCACAGAGTAATACGAAATTAGACCTGAAAGAAATGATAAATACAGTTAGAAAGCCATAAGTCTTAGTTACCCGCAAGATGCTTCATAGGAATTCCAGCATCTACAAGGGCTGCACATGCTGCATTTATGGCACACACAAGTAGCTAAAGAAATTCATGTTAAGATATTCAGAGAAATAACAACATTTCAAGTGTGGGGATACGCTGACTGCATAAATGCAGCTAATGTATGTCTCACAGTACGAGTCATACAGAAATAGAAAGGTGCATGCTGTTCTCTCGTAGTTTAAGCACACCAAAACACATCCTAATTGGAATCATTGGCCTCAAAAGAAATATACCACAGCCCCAATGAATTGCAATGTATAATGCCAGAAGGCAAAACAGTGAGAGCATGTAGAAGCCACAGGAAGAACTATATGATTATATGGCCATGAAACATTAATAATATCATTCCTTCATGATTACACATGTTTTTTTTTTCAACTGAAATGGTTCCATAGAATGATTAATGGGAGAATGGTTTTTTTTTTTTTTGAAAGAAAGAAGAAATAAGTACTAATAGGGACAGCCAGTGGATCCTATGTGTGAACCAACTGCAATACTGGCCAGCATTATGAGAAAATACATGTGTATTAAGGATACAGCACCATCATCATTGACAACCTGCATGGTAACAATAGACACTCACTAATTGTGATGACAATTAGCGCGAAACAACACATCCGTTTTATTGAGATAAAGAGCCATCTATAAATGAAATCAATACTCAAATGATATAAAGGATTGTAAATACAAACCACCTAAAAACTGCTTTGAAACAACAAGGTTGATAGGTAAATTACAATGTGAACAACTTGATGAATAGCATGGGGTGGGGACAAGCATAAAAGGTGGATTTAATATATGGAGATCTCATTAATGATTCCAGAAACTATTCGGAAGATAACTATCACAATATGATAAGGGATAATAGACAAGTAATTGGACAACAGTTAATAGCATCAGGCAGTATCAGTTACACAAGCAGAACTTGGCTGCTATTCATTTCCAAAACTAAGATTTGTTGAAGTCATGCTCAAGACTTTACTGTTGCAATTATTAAAATAGAATCAACAAATAAAGGGTTTCTGCTCTTCAAAAGTGCTTAAAGCATAAAGTAACAAGCATGCACAGAAAGATGCAGCAAATAATAAGCAAGTAAGGAGCAACAAGTTCACAATTTTGGAAGCACGATCTCTGGACTCCTAATAGACCAAATTCAAACAACAAACTAATTTATAGACCTGAATTATAACCGACGTTGTGGTGTTTGGGTTGATAGTTAAGATGCAGATGCTTTGCAAAGTCCTCTTCAAAATCATCTCGTACTCCTTCTCCAGTTTTCCTGAGTAATTTTAGAATTTTAGGCAAACTTAGATGGTGGAAACCAAAAATTTTTAACTCAGTTAGGATGCCAACAAAACCAAGCAAGAGTTCAATTCTTCAAGCATAAGTAATTTAAAAATTCTCAGAAATAAGTGATTTAACCATCAATTTCATTGTTGAACAAGGATTACGCTCCAAGCAAGAAAATAAGAAATAAAAAGCAGCCAGAAGAAAGTTAAAGTCACCAATTTGTCCAGATTTAGGCTTCCAAACGATGTCAAAGCAAGCCCTTTCGGGGTTCTCATTCTTCTTTGTTCCGGCTTTAGGTCCATAAACAGCAGCTAGAACTTTTGTATCTCCTGAATCCAATCGACCCCCATGAAATACAATCAACACAACAACAACAACAACAACAACCAAAAAAAAAAAAGAAAAGAAAAAATAAAGGGGGAAGGGAAGCAAAAGGAAGAGCAACCTTGAGACCAACTGGCAGAGCCATGGGCGCGGTGGAGGACATTGCGAGAGCAAGCTAGCGGTCTCAACTGGTTGGGTGTGCGGCCGTCTTCCCTATCCATCTCCATCATTTTGCTAAAATACACACACTTTGTTTTTTTTTTTTTTCTTTATTTTCTTTAAGTTTATTTTTTCTTTTTATATATATAATAATAATAATAATAATAATAATAATACTAATAATAATAATAATAAGCCAGAGGGAATGGTCAACTCGAGTAAAGATTAGCCCTTTCAGTTCTGGCGTTACCAGTTGAGTTTGGGATTAGGGTTTTAGAGACTTTTTGGGTTCCCCAGTTGGGCTTTAGAAAATTTTACCGTGTCATTATTACTCATTTTGTACAGATCGGCCCAACATTTGGTAGTTGGCATAATATTCTGACAATATCATGTGATTACAAAAAAATAATAATAATAATAATAATTAATTAAAATTAACTAAATCAAAAAGTCAAAAGCCAAAAATAAAATAAAATAAAATAAAATTTGCACCACAACAAAAAAGAGAAATTTAATTCTTTAATAATTTTAAACTGAGCCAATTTTAGATATAATAATGAATTAATTTTAACTGATAAGAAAATTATTTTTTAAAAGTATTATAAAAACAAAAAAGATTAATTATATTTATTAGACTAAAAAATTTGTTTTCATATTTATCTTTTAAATTTTATTTAATATATTAATTAAATTTAATTTATATTAAGTATAACCATTTAACAATTACTCTGTACGGCATTACCAGGTTACATTACCTCAATCTTGTCTCTTTGCAATCTTGTCACGTCCAAACGCGGCGGAGGAGGACCACCAGCGGTCGCTTCCCAGGGGTCCCACAAGCGCTTCGTTCCAAACGACAAAACACTGCTCCAGCAAATCATTCCCCACCACCGGCCGGGGGGGGGCGTGCACACACAAAAACGAGACTAAACACTGCAGTGGCATGGCTTCCAGCTCATATTCGACACGTGAAGTGCGTTTATATAGTCATAATTTACGAGGAGTTTGACCACCCAACCCAAAAAAAAAAAACGGCAAATATAAAAAATAAAAAGAAAAAACCAAAGATGCCTTCTGCATTCATGCAATAATTAATTAATAAGAGAGCCGATGATGATTAGGATGTTTGGTTTTATCATTTAAAGGCTGTGTTGGTATTTGCTTTTCTTCTTCCTCTTCTTCTTATTTTTATTATTATTATTATTTTAATTTTTTATGTTGACAAAAATTTTTAAAAATAACTAATAAAAAAATTACTATCGAGTTACTTTTTAACTTAACTAATCAATCGATGTATATTAACAAATTTACCCATATCAAATATTACTATTTTAAAAAGTCAAAAAAAATTATCTTTGATTTTTTTTGTTCCTTTTTCTGATTTTATTCTAATGTTCTTTTTCTCTATTTCTCTTGCTTTCCTTTTATTGTAATTTAATTTTTGTAATTTCTTTAGACTTCTTTATTTAATTATTCTATGACCTTTTTAATATATATAAATATACTCACAATTTTCTTTTTATATTTCACTATTATTACCCTCAATTGACTTTCATTTTATGTTTTCAAAATATAGTGCAATGATTTTTTGCATTGAAAATTATTTATGATCATTGGCATTTATAAAAAAATGTGAAATCCTTCAACTCATAATATCCAATTCCCAACCATTTCATAAATATATAAACATAAATTAGTAATTTTCATAAATTAAATGATACTATTGTCATCATATATCATTTTAGCCAAAAAAAATTATTTATTATAACAATGCACAACTATATATATCTCTTCATTAGTCATCTAACTATCCAATGGCAATTAATAACATTAGTTTAACTTAGTATAATAACATATTTTAATTCATCAATAACAGTACAATATCGACATCTTTCGTTGTATAAAGTTTAGAAATAAAAGTTGCAGGCCCTCTTTCTTATATTTCTCCATGTCAAGCAGTTTAGCTCTTTTCATCTCTCTACTTATATTTCTCTAACATTTTTTCCAGTGAGGAAAAAAAAAAAAAAGAAAAATCTCTTCAAAGTTGAAAGGAATTTGTTCGTTCATTTTGATGGGAAAGGGGTAGCAGAATATAAATTGCCCAAAAGACCTCTTCCACTTATTTGAATCTGTGAGAAGTTGACTGAATAATAAATATAGCAACTTAAACAATCATATAAGAACACACTGATCTTTTACATGGAAAACTCATTTAAAGTAAAGAGGAAAAACCACGGGACACAACCGTCCAGAACTTAACTTCACTATAATGAACAAGTGAATGCAATAGAGGTACACAACCTCAATTACGTCAACCAAATTGAACAAACTTAATTTGAACCAAAATGAGAGGCCAAATGAGTTAACCAATATGAAAGACACTTTCTGTCAATAATAACTCAATAACTAGACCTTCAAACAACAATCCAATTGTTCAAGATGAAATTTCAGATGTCCCCTACTAGCTATCCAAATTTTAGCTCAATCAGACTACATAATAATATTCATCTACATGGTTTATCTACATTGCCGCAATAGAGAAAACAGAACAGTACTAGAAACAAGTGATCATAATTTGAGATAAAATCCTGCTCTTATAGAAAGCTAAATCACAATCCAACCGTTCAGAATCAAGATCTATGTGTCCTCAATCAATTGACCAAATTACAGCTTGATCAGACAGCAAACAACCTTCTGATTATAAGGTTGATTGAAACTACATGCAGAATAACTTCTCAAAGTATAAACCACAAAATATAAATTTGAATCCATACTTACAGTTTACCAAATCGGATCTCCACCGTTCAAAATAAAGAACAAGATAGTCTCTATCATTCAGCAAAATTTTAGCTAAATCGGATAAGAATTCACCGTTAGATTTTGAAACTAATAACTGGTACTCTTATTGAATTCCCTTCTTTATTTCTCTCTCTCTCTCTCTCTCTCTCTCTCTCTCTGTTTTTTTTTTGGTGTTTCGGCCCATAGTCCCTCTTAATTCCCACTAAACCTAATCTTAGTGAAAATGAGGTATTTATACCTTATAAGTCAATCAACCTTTTTTTTTTTTTGTATCTAAAGGTTCCTTCCACGTAGAAGGGATACCTAACAATTCTCCCTCTCCCGACTACGTGGAGGTATTGACCATTCCAGCCAACAAACAACACAATTTAAACTTTCCTTTTACCAATACCTTTGTTAACATATCAGCAGCATTATTATCCTTATGAATTTTTTCAAGTGTTAGTTATTTAGAATCAAGAGCATCACGTATCTAATGATACCGCACATCAATATGCTTTGATCTAGCATGAAAAGTCGGATTCTTACTAAGATGGATTGCACACTAGCTGTCATAATACAACACATACTTTGATTGCTTAAAGTCAAACTCCTTCATAAATCTTTTTATCCAAATTAACTCTTTAACTGTTTTAGTTATAGCAATAAACTTTGCTTCTGTAGTTGATAATGTAATGCATTTTTGTAACTAAGATTGCCAACTAACTGCTCCTCCTACAAAAGTAATCAAATAACCTGAAGTAAACTTTTTGGAATTAATGTCACCAGTCATATCTGAATCAGTGAATCCAATAAGAGTAGGCTCATTACTTCTAAAACACAGTTTTACGTTAGTAGAGCCTCATAAATATCTTAATATCTACTTCACTGCATCTCAGTGCTCCTTACCAGGATTTGAAAGAAATCGATTAACTGTGCCAACTGCATATGCTATATCAGACCTCGTGCATACCATTGCATACATCAAACTACCCACAACTGATGTAAAAGGAACTCTCAGCATCTTTTCCTTCTCTTCTATTATAGAAGGACATTATTTAACTGATAATTTAAAGTGTGTAGCAAGAGGAGTACTAACCACTTTAGCCTTATCTATGTTAAAACTTTGGAGTACCTTTCAATGTACTGCTTTTGAGACAAATACAACTTTTTCTCTTTCTTGTCTCGAGTGATTAATATGCCAAAGATATTCTTTGCTGATCCCAAATCCTTTATAGCAAAAGACTTGCTCAAATCTCGCTTCAGCCTATCGATTCTATTAGTATTACGACCAACAATAAGCATATCATCAACATAAAGCAGTATAATGATAAAATCATTATCAGTGAATCTTTGTGGAAAAACATAATAATCAGAAGTTGTCTTCTTGTACCCCTGCTGTTCTATAACAAACTCAAACTTCTTATACCATTGTTTGGGAGCTTGTTTCAAACCATACAAGCTTTTCTTCAACTTGCACACATGATCCTCTTTTCTTTGAACTTCAAAGCCTTGTGGTTGCTCCATATAAATTTCTTCTTCTAAGTCACCATAGAGAAAAGCTGTTTTCACATCCATTTGCTCGATCTCCAAATCTTGACATGCAACCAAACTCAACACAACTCGAATGGAAGATATTTTCATCACTGGTGAGAATATATCGTCAAAATCGATACCTTGTTTTTAACTAAATCCTTTGACAACTAATTTGGCTTTATATCATTGACGTGAAGTATTTTCTTCTTACTTCACCCTATAAACCTATCGATTTTTCAAAGCTCTTTTTCCCTCAAGTAGCTTTGCTAACTCATAAGTGGAGTTGTCATATAAAGATTTCATCTCATCTGTCATAACATCTATCCAATGTTGTTTATATTCACTTTCAACTACTTCTTCATAACACTCAGGTTCTCCCCTATTAATTAATAACACAAACTCGTTAAAAGAATACCGAGTAAAAGACACTGAAACTTTATTGGACCTTCGTGGCTGAAAAACAGGTAAAGGTAAGATTAAATAATCTTCTGTAAGAGTATTGAGATTACCTGCACTTTATACATTATGATCTTGTTGAACATTCTCATCATATTCTTGAATGTCATGTTCAATATCACCTGAATCATCTGTAAATGCCTGAGGAATTGGATCAACATCAACAAGGTTATCATTAGTCTGAGTAGTTACCTTTTCAACGTCTTTAATGTTCTAATCCTTAAATAACACAACATCTTTGCTTCTGACAAGCTTTTTTTCAACTGAATCATATAATCGGCACCCAAAGTCATCTTTACTATAGCCAAGAAAGATACATTATCGTGTCTTTGCATCTAACTTTGTTTATTCATCTTTAGGGACATTAACAAAAGCCTTACAGCCAAAGACCCGTAAATGATCATAAGAGACTTCTTTACCGAACCAAATTTTGTCCAAAACATCACCTTGTAAAGGAACATTAGGAGATAGATTAACCATATGTGTTGCTGTGTTTAAGGTTTCACCCCAAAAGGATCAAGGCAACTTTGCATTTGAGAGTAAACATCTAACTTTTTTAATCAATGTTATATTCATCCTTTCAGCTAAATCATTCAACTAAGGTGTTTTTGGAGGTGTCCTTTGGTATCTAATCCCATAGACTCTGCAATACTTATCAAATGAACCACTATACTTATCACCATTATCAATACAAACACATTTCAACCTTTTTCTTGACTGTCTGTCAACTAAGGCATGAAATTGTTTGAATACATCAAACACTTGATCTTTAGTCTTTAAAGTATAAACTCAAAGTTTCCTCAAATGATCATTAATAAAAGTTACAAAATAATGAACACCACCAAATGAACATACTTTCAAAGGACCACACATATCAGAGTGCACCAATTTAAGCAACTCTGATTTCCTAGAAGGATGGTGACTTTTAAATATGACTCTGTTTTGTTTTCCAGCCAAACAATAAGGACACTTCTTTAAAGCTACATTCTTTATACCTAAAAGCTGGTTTTTCCTCATCAAACAATTCATCCCTTTTTCACTCATATGGTTAAGTTGTTTATGCCATAAATCAATCAAATTCTCATTTTCCATTGTATTTACAGTATCTTTAACAATAAAAGCTTGCATAAAATATAAATTGGAATATTTCTTACCTCGCGCTACAACTAAGGAACTTTTGGTAAGTTTCCATTAACTATCATTAAAGACACTACAAAAGCCTTCATCATCAAGCTTTCCTGTTGAAATCAAATTTAACTAGATATCTTAGACATGTCTGACATCCTTCAAGGCCAGCTGTGCTCCACTACTAGTCTTTAAGCAAATATCATCAATACCAATGACTTCTGTTAAACCATTATTACCCATCTTTAACACCTCATGATTACCAGGTATATATGTAGAGAAGAATTCCTTACGTGAAGTAACATGAAGGAAGACACCACTATCTATCACCCAATTAATCTCACGAGATGTCAAATTAATTATATTTTCATTAGAAACAACAATAAGGTCACCAGTACCAGAAGTTGATGTAGTAGCAACACGATCATTATCATTATACCTCTTCTTATGCTTATCATTGTCATCTTTATTTTCTCTCCTCCACTTATAGCATTTCTTCTGAATATAACCCATCTTTCCACAATAGTAACACTGGACATTCTTATACTTTGATCTTGACTTGCTTCAACTTTTACTTCTACTCTTTTTATCATTACCTCTTTCTTGGTTTCTCCCCCTATTTTTAGTAACCATAACCTCTGAATTCAACAGTGATAAACCCTGAGATCTTCTTATTTCTTCGTTCAACACACCACCTTCACAAGTTCTAATGAAACAACACCACCAGAGGTAGAATGCGCAAGTGAAATCCGAAATGTCTCCCAAGAATCAGGTAATGTAGCAAGTAACCATAGTTTGAGAACCTCATCATCAAATTTAATGTCTATACCTAACAATTGATTAATGACACCCTGAAACTCATTTAAGTGGTCTACAACTGAACTCCCTTCTTTATATCTCAGCTGCATCATTTTTTATAGCAGAAATAACTTATTATTACCAGATATTGAAGCATATAATGTCTTAAGTTTGCTCCATAAAGTTTGTGTATATGTCTCATTACATATGTGATTGTAAACATTATCATCAACAAATTGTCGTATAAAGCCACAAACTTGTTGATGTTCAAACTCGCATTCCTTATCAATTTTTAACTTAGATTTAGTAGCAACAAATATTGGCATATGCATTTTCTTCACAAATAAAAGATCTTTCATTTTACTCCTTCATATATGATAATTCATGCTATTCAAACAAAACATTTTATTCACATTCAACTCTATTATTCAAACAAGTCAGAAACACAACCTTGCTTTGATACCACTATGATGGGAGAAGGGCAATGGAATACAAATTGCCAAGAGACCTCTTCCACTTGTTTGAATTTGTGAGAAGTTGACTAAATAACAAATATAGTAACTTAAACAATCACACAAAAACGCACCGATCTTTTATGTGGAAAACCCCTTCAAAGTAAAGAGGAAAAACCATGAGACACAACGACTCAGAAATCAACTTCACTATAATGAACAAGTGAATACAAGAGAGGTACACAACCTCAATTACATCAACCAAATTGAACAAACTCAATTTGAACCAAAATGAGAGGCCAAATGAGTTAACCAACACGAAAGATACTTTCTGTCAATAATAACTCAACAATTAGACTTTCAAACAACAATCCAACCATTTAAGATGAAATTTTAGATGTCCCCTACTGGTTGTCCAAATTTTAGTTCAATCAGACTACAAAATAATATTCATCTCTACAGTTCATCTACACTACCATAATAGAGAAAACAGAGTATTAGTAGAAACAAGTGATTACAATTTGAGATAAAATACTGCCCTTGTAGAAAGCCAAATCACAATTTAACCGTTCAGAATCAAAATCTATGTGTCCTCGATCAATTGACCAAATTACAACTTGATCGGACTACAAATAATCTTCTTATTATGAAGTTGATCAAAACTATACGCAAAATAACTTCTCAAAGTATAAATCATAAAATGTAAATTAGAATCTACACTTACAGTCCACCAAATTGGATCTCCACCGTTTATAATAAAGAATAAGATAATTTCTATCACTCTACAAAAGATTAGCTAAATCAAATTAGATTTTAAAAATAATGATTGATACTCCTACTAGATTTTCTTTCCTTTTTTTTTTTTAATGTTTCGGCGCAATGCATTTTAATTCCCACTAAACTTAATCATAGTAAAAATGAGTTATTTATATATCATAAGTTAACCAATCTTTTTTTTTTTTCATTCAAAGGCTCACGTAAGAAGATACCTAATACATTTCTTATAACTATCGGATTAGATAAATTAGTATTGGTACACCAACAACTATATTGTTATCACTCCAGTACTCAATGTCCATTTTGTTTGAATGAAAGTTATTGACCTATTTGTAAACTCTTTTTTAACAAAATTCATCCTATTTCAACCAAAATTTAGCTATTGACTCATTTGCGTCAAATTAAAAGGTTAGTGCCTTAACAGGGAACTTATTCCGATATGTAAAAAATAAAAAAATAATAAAAAAAACCATTTTCGTTTCTTGATCATTGAAATGGCATTTGGACTTTTCTTCTTACATCGGGTACACGGCTTTGGACTTTCACCGATTGAGAAAATGAACTATCATTTATTGTAATGGCATGTCCTACACTCATTTACGCTGCCCATCAATTTTATATATTTATTTTTTTGGTACCGTAGAAAAGAAGTTGCCATGACGGAGAGACCATGTGAGTGAATTTGTGGTATGAATTCCACGGTGATCACCACCCTCTGTCCACATGCAAAGAGAAAGAGGGAGAGGGAGAGGGAGAGGGAGAGGGGAAGGGGAGAGAGAGAGAAGAGGCGGGACCACGAGAAAGGGGCCGAAAGGGTACCGCTTGATAGCTAAAGGCGGCTCCAAAATCAAATAAACAGACGAAAAACAAAAGCATGTGTGACATTTGATTAATTTATCAGGACCCCCATGCAACTATACGCGTGTTCCTGACCTCACGTTATTATTGTTAATTAGCTGACCTAAGGTCTCAGTTCAAGCCAAATGCCGAAGGGTATGGGGTCAAATGCTTCCCCTCACCCCCCCAGATGGGTACCCCACCACGACCATTATTATTATTATAATTATTATTATTATAAGCATCATTGTGCATTTTGTCATAATAAATGACAGCTATAATACAATATTAAAGTAATATATATATATATATATATATATATATATAGATATTTATCATTATTATGCAGTAATGTTTATTAAATAACATGATAAATACAAAATAAAAATAAAGTAATTTCTTCATATGTCTTTTATTTATTTGTGGAATCCAATGATATGGTATTCGATTCGTTATTGATGCATACAATGTTTCTTTTCTTTTCTTTGTTTTTTTTTCTTCCTCCTTTTTCTTTTAACAAAATGACTTCCCAAGTTTTTGTTTTTTATTTTTTTTATTTTTTTGATTGTAGAGTAGATAGGAAATCACCTAGTGATTCTTTGTTGTTAGAAAGAAAGAAAGAAAAAAAAAAATTACCGTTTAGGTTCTGTCCATTGTATTGTAAGTTACAAACATGCTTATTCCATAATTCAATATTCATTTGAAGATTTTGATTTTAAATACTTCTCTTTTTAGACGAAACAGTATTGAAAAAAATTAGTGCAACTTAGTGGTAGTAGTAGTCATTAAATTTAAATTTTTAAAAAATCCAAAATTTAAAAATGAATTTCACTTATAGTTAAAATTGTATTCCCAGTTCAACGGAATAAAGAAGGAGGAGTTCCTGAACAGATTAATGTTTTTGACATAAACAAAATTCCAAAGAAGGTATGAGTGTGCAGAGAACTTGACAAATTAAGTATTTTTGACCTTCAACAGTTGAATAAGGGGGACAAAAGAAAACAAATCCAAAACATCTAAAATTGGGACATAAACTACTACTAGTAACGCAAGGCAGGGACTCTTCCTAATTAGACAAACATACTAAAATCTAAACCCCCAATGCAAAAGGCGTTGTTGATTCATTAATGCTCCATCAATTGGAGTAATCTCTTCTCATCTCAAAAAAAAAAAAAAAAAAAAACCCCTTGCGCTGTATAATCATAATAATAATAATAATAATAATAATAATAAGAATAATAATTAAACAAGGCATTTGAAGGCATGTATCCATCCAACCCCAAAGGAGAATCGGATTGGTAACATCATTTCCTCTTTAACGAAGAGGATTATTATTTCCATTTCTAGAGGCCAATAAATTAATTGCCATTAATGAGATATAATCACTGCAGCAAATAATCAACATTTTCCTAATGAAAAAGACACGAATTCTGTCGTGTCGAAGAGAAGCAAGCAAAACGAGGGTGGCGTAGACGCAGATCCGGAAAGGAACGAACCCTTTCTTTGTTCATACGGAGAGGTAATTCGACCGTTCCAAAAGTTTGCACCGTTTCCCACTGGCCACTGCACATAAAAACGTCAGAAGCAGCAGCAGCAGCAGCAGCAGCTTCTTGATCAATCAAAACCCAATAAAAATTCCAAAGCCGCAAAGCCTTTTCTTTCAGTTTTAAGCCATAACAGCAATAGTATTCCCCCACCCCACGTGGCCGGGGGTGGTTGTTTATCTCATTTTCTTAGGGGAGAGAAAGGAAGGGAGAGGCAAAGAAGGAAAAATAAAGAAACAGCGTTTGGTTTTGGCGGTGGCTTATCCGAATCTTCTTCGGTAGCTGGGAAGTTAGGAATCTCTGAACAAAAAAAAAAAAAAAAAAAAAAAGAATAAATTTTTAGACAATAACCCATCTAGAAAAAGAAAAGCAGACTTGACAATCCCAGTTCACGAGTTGGCACTTGCTCTTCTTGACCCAAATTCGTAATTTGCTTTTTATTTTATAAGCCTCCAAAATGGCTTAAAAGACTTTCCCTCTCATAGTTTCCTCTGGTTTCTCACCGACCAAACAGAAAAAGAAGAGGGCAGTCACTTCTCTCTCTCTCTCTTCCTCCCCCCCCCCTTCTCTCTTTCTCTATCTCCTCATCTTTCTCTCTGGTATGTACGGCGTTTCCAGCAGTTATTTGTCTTCTCTTTCAATCCTTGTGCATGTTGCTTTTCTGCTTCTTCCCCAGAATTCTATGTCCTAATTATGGCCTCCGCATGTCCTGTGTAGCCCCTCTGTTTTTCTTCATTTTTTCTTATTTGGCTTTGTTTGTTGTTGAAGGTTAAGTAATGTTAGGAGGTTTCCAAGGCTGTTGATGATTGGTTAACTCGTCCAAATTTTGTTCGTTTCCTTTTTGCCTCTAAATCATTCTATTCACCTGAGGGCTTATGCTGCGATTATGAAGGATTTTGGGGGAAAATACTTGATTGTTGTTTAATACATCATGTGCAAAAAATTGCAGGATGATATTGACAGTCGGTAGCGGCTTGTAGAGTAGTTTGCTGATGGGTCAAGAAACTCGATACTGGTGTCCGTGGGAGACTTGGAGATTGATGTGCCTTATGGGAATGGTGATTGCCGTAATCATATCAATCCAATATCTTCAACTCCCATATGGCAACATTTGGTCATTTGTGTCTTCTGCCGACAAGATTGTAGACGCAGGAAATAACAGCTTGTCAATGGCAGGCGTGTCATCAAAACCTGAGATGTTCGGTAACATGACTGAATTAAGCGGATTAAACTCCAGTTATCCCAACGGTTCTGATAAGACAGGTAAAAATGATGGAAAAGACAAGGCCGCGGATGATAATAATGACCTATTATCAGGAGGTGTTGCAGGCACAAATAAGTCTGCAGGACTCGACAACGAGGATAAGGAGCCTTCCCGTGATCGGCCAGCAGATGCGGGCATAAATTCCACAAGTGACGCTGTCAACAGTTCAGGAAGTAAATCTGCACCTGAAAAAACCGAACAGAGCTTTTTGCCAGAGAATATTACATTCAAGTCACAGAACACAGAAGCCGTAGATGCTGATACTCCATCCATCCCACCAGCACTGGCACCAGTAAACTTATCACCTAACACACCATTCCCTAGGGACGTCGAGCCAAATATCACAGCCCCAGGTGCACCCATTGAGCCTAACACATCTGCAGTGGATAAAAATGTATCCAGCTTTTCTAATAATAAGGGAACAGCGGAACCGCCCGAAAATCTGAATCCAGTGCACAATATTTCTTCTAAAATCACAGTTCCAGAAGTGAAGAAAATGCCTGAGATGCCCAACTCACCAGTAATTTCTATTTCTGAGATGAACAATTTGCTGCTTCAAAGCTGGTCTTCTCCTTATTTGGTGGTGTGTGTACGAAATCTTTTCTGAAGTGTGTCATGGATTCATTTTGGTGCAGAAATTGTTGAACTCATCATAAGTTGTACCTTTTTTTTTTTTTTTTTTTGACAGAGACCACATTGGTCAGCAAAGGTTGACCAACAGTTATTGCAAGCAAAAGCACACATTGAGAGTGCTCCTATCTTACAGAATCATCCAATACTTTATGCTCCTCTTTATCGGAATGTCTCCATGTTCCAAAGGTACGGTTATTAATGGTTAAACATTTCCATCACTGTAAGTGCAACACACATCAAAACGCTTGTTACATATATGCTGAAGAAACTAGCAGGCCTATATCAAAATATAATCTTTTTATGTTGGTCATGGAAAATTTTTTATATCATTTGATGAAAAGGAGTGTTTGATACACTTTAATATTATCGAATTGCAGGAGCTATGAATTAATGGAAGAAATGCTCAAAGTATATGTTTATAGGGAAGGAGAAAAGCCCATATTACATCAGCCAGTGGTTCGTGGGATATATGCTTCTGAGGGATGGTTTATGAAACTATTGGAAGCTAACAAACAATTCATCACAAAAGACGCGAGAAAAGCCCATCTGTTTTACTTGCCCTTTAGTTCACGAAATTTGGAGGAAACATTGTATGTTCCGAATTCACATCGACATGACAACCTTGTACAGTATCTGAAGGCCTACTTGGATTTGATCGCCGCAAAATACCCTTTCTGGAATAGGACAGACGGAGCAGATCATTTTCTTGTTGCTTGTCATGACTGGGTATGCTCCTCATGCTTTCTAGATTCACATTTTCTCTTTCAATTCAGTTTGGGGGCTTTGGACCTTCAGGCTTTATTTCCATAATTTGATAAGACTCAAATTTTAACTTTCTTCTCTTACAGTATTCCCCCCTCACTGGGGCGGAGAGGTGACCTGTTACATGGGTTTTAGTGGTCAGAATTATGATGAATTCTCTTTTCCCAGTTCAGCTTTTCTTTCTTTGTGCAATAAATCATACTATTGCCTTTCTTGGATGTAGAACGTTGCATTTCTATCGTTTTGGTTTATGAATTTTCTCTTTAGAATGGATATGGAAGACTGCAAATCTATTGCAATTATATTGCATCGAGACATTATCTAATGAAAGGGACCTTTTCTTAGGCCCCAGCAGAGACAAGACAATATATGAAAAATTGCATAAGAGCCCTCTGCAATTCTGATGTTAAAGAAGGTTTTGTATTTGGCAAAGATGTCTCCTTGCCTGAGACATATGTCCGTACACCACAGAAACTTCTAAGAGATCGTGGAGGCAAACCTGCATCCAAGAGGAAAATCCTGGCCTTTTTTGCAGGCCAGATGCATGGATACTTACGGCCAATATTGCTGAAGTACTGGGAAAACAAGGATCCTGACATGAAAATTTCTGGTCCAATGCCAAGGGTCAAAGGCCAAAGGAACTATATCCAGCATATGAAGAGCAGCAGGTACTGCATTTGCGCCAAGGGTTATGAAGTTAACAGTCCTCGAGTTGTGGAGGCGATTTTCTACGAGTGTGTGCCGGTGATTATATCTGACAACTTCGTGCCTCCATTTTTTGAGGTCTTGAATTGGGAGTCCTTTGCTGTTTTCATTTCGGAGAAGGACATCGCCAGACTGAAAGAAATACTTGTTTCAATACCAAAAAGAAAGTATCTCCAAATGCAGATGAGGGTTAAAAGGGTGCAGCAGCATTTCCTTTGGCATGCTACACCTGAAAAGTATGATATCTTCCATATGATACTTCACTCAGTCTGGTTCAATCGAGTTTTCCAAGCATCTCCAACATAACTAGGGTCGCTTGCAGATGATGCAGAAATTGTTTTTTTCAGTCTGGTTCAATTGAGTTTTCCAAGCATCTCCAACTAGGGTTGCTTGCAGATGATGCAGAAATTGTTTTTTTCAGTCTGGTTCAATCGAGTTTTCCAAGCATCTCCAACATAACTAGGGTTGCTTGCAGATGATGTAGAAATTGTTTTTTCTTAAATTAGCTCGGTTGTATCACTTGTGGGCAAAGCTCCTGATGGCGGATTAGCCTAGGTTCATATTGTTTCTTGTGTACATGGATTTTGATTAAAGATTTGATTGCTTTCTGGAATATAACTGTCTCTGCTTCATGCCTAAGCTGTAAAGTGATCTTCAAATCCAGTTATTTTGATAAAGTATCAAGTTCTAGATCAAAGAGGCAAGTTTGCATCTAGAATAGAGCAATCGGCTTTCCTAATAAAGAGGGTGCCATATGGAATTGGCAAAATACTATGTAAACAATTCTGGTGGTTTTTAAATGTAGCGAGTGTACTCCACCAGAATTCTGTTGATGAAAAACCATTATCTCAGGCGCCAGCTGAAACTAAGGTACTTACGCTCAATTGAATCGGAGCCCTGTGCAATGCTAATATTGAAGTAGGCTTGAAAATAGGAAAGGATGTGTCTCTTTTGGAAAAATGTGTGCATCAGCTCAAGATGCTCTCAAAAATTCTGAAGGCACCCTTGCCCGCCCCCCCCCCCCCCCGGGGTCAAAGACCTACCCCTGCTTTCTTTGCAGGTAACATTGAAAGTTATGTCGGGCTGGTTAATCCGGAGTACTGGAAAATGACCCTGATATGAGAATATCTGTTCCAATACGTCGTGTCAAGGGCAGCACAAACTACATTTTTAGAAATGAAGAGAATCAGGCACTGCATTTTTCCGAGAGGTTACGAAGTCAACAGTCTACCAACCGTGAAGGGTATATTCTGTGTGTGTATTCCTGCTATATTATCCGACAATTAGGTGACTCCATTTTTTCCTGAGGTTTTGGGCCATACTTCTTTCCATACCAGAGGAGAGTTACATGGAGATGCATAGATGGGTAAGAAATGTACAGCAGCAGCTTTTTCTTTGGCATAATCAGGCTGTGAAACGTTATTTGTTTCATATGATTCTTCGCTTAGTTAGGAATTTCTAGCTGGGAAGCGCCCAAGTCTTCTTGGCTTTATGATTGAAGCGTGAATGTTTCAGAGTGCGGCCCCAGCGGTGGGAATTAGACGGGATTCCTTTGCTATCCAAAACAAGAATGTGAACAAGTTGAAGAATTGGGGACTAATCAAACATTTTGGTTTTTCTCGTTGGCCCCTACCGACCTTTCCTAAAACGATAAGCATATTGGAATAATTAATTAAATGGAGATTATATCGTCCAAAAACTATCCAATAGAATTACACGCACATGTATATACACAAACGACTTAATGTATAAATTTATTTATAACTTCATATTTTTTAACAAATATATCTCAACCTTCTAAAAGTAACAATTCAATAATTTAATTTTTTTTCCTTACAATACTAGCCAACTAATACTTTAAGCAGATGAAATGTTAAAATAGTCGATAGACCACGCTGGCATGTTACGGATAGGGATGTTGAGGTGTATTAAAGAAAAAACGATGATGTGGTGTTATACAGGACAAAGGGTTAATTGGGTTAAATCCAAACTCACTTAAAGTCTATATAATAATTATCCATTAATTCAATTACATATAATTTTAATCCTTTGTAATTTTTTTTGCTCAAAATGGAAATTTAACCATTTGTAATTATATAAACATTATCATAAATTGAAATTCTAATAAACCACATATCACTAATTAAAAATGTTAATTTCATTAATAAAAAAATAAGAATCAAACTAATCAAAACAGAAAGATTATTTCATATTTCTTAAAATGTGATAGAGAAAAGAAACTTTAATTTTATCTATGAAGAAAGTGTATGCCTCCTTTTGCATTTGATTCTTTAACATTACCTAAAAACATAAGAATCAAACTAAGCATAATGAAAAAAATTATTTCAAACCTCTTAAAAGGTGTTAGAAAAAAAGAAACTCTAACTTTACCTATAAAGAAGTTGCAAATCTTCTTTTGCACTTGATTCTTAAACATTTATAATAATTTCTTAGGTTTTTTCTTTTGCATCTTCTTCTTCCTTTTTCAAATCTAATTTCATCTACCCTCTTAAGAAGCATAAATTTCATAAACCCAAAATATTCTCTCTTTGTAACACTTAAAATGAAATCATCATCATCTCACTCACTCTCTCTCTCTCTCTCTCTCTCTCTCTCTCTCTCTCTTATATATATATATATGTCACTAACATTTTCAAAATAGAAATTAAACACTTTTTTAATTTATTTGATAGTTATTAAAAGATATAATTTTATAAAATGACAAGTTAAAAGGGTTGTATTTATTAATATCAAAAGATGCTTTTCTTGTTCAAATAATCTTTAGATTGTTATATATTAGTCCTTCTTCAATAAAAAAGAAAGAAGAAATAAAAATATGATGTTTTCTAATAAAACAATTCTAAATAAATACAAATTTTTCAAGGACTTAATTTTACTAGTACAAATTATAGTTAAATGTGCTTCATTTTATTTTATAAAATAATTCATTATGACCTAGTTGTACTATTATAAGGGAAAATTTTACCTAAAGAAGAGTGACATTAGACATATAACTTGAAACAATTCTTTCACTTCTAGTATAGTTTTATTTTTTGGTTTAACAATCTTAAAATAAAAATTTCATGACTAGACTGTTAAAGGAATATGACTTTTAACTCTGTGACACTTGTGGAGTATTTTTAAAATTCTAAATGGATTAAGATATGTTTTTCTTTTTAATTGTTTGATCATATGAAATTGTTCATTCACAATTTAAAATCATATTTTACATATGGTAAAATCATAACACTTTAGTCTTAATAAATCACTATGGAATCTTAAATTCCTTTAAAATGTGTTGAATGATACATAATGTAACTTTCAAAATTATATGAGGATTGTGAAAATAATTGTAAAATTCCTTAAAAAGTAGTAACAGTGATGTAACATTTAGTGAAAATAAAGTTAATACTTAATTAAAGCTAAGAAAACAATATTTCTCAATGAGAAAAATAAAAGTAAGACCAATATTTTTGTTGAAATATTTATTCATTGAGATGATTTAATCTTTTAGATTTATAAATATTTATAAGTAAAATTAACTAATTAACTGACAAAATACTTTAATTTAAATGATAAAACACTTTAATGACTATTTTAAATAATATCTAATTAAGTAAGAAATACTAAAAAAACAAAAAATAAAATTTTCTAAATAGTTTCACATAAGCCTCTATAGTAAAATAATATTTACGAGTCAAGTTTTCCAGAATTTTCCTTTAGACTTTTGACAATCTTTTGGTTCATTAAGTTTTGAGTTACCTATTCTATGTTAATCCCTTTTACTTGGGAAAAACTCAATCTCAAGTTCAAGTTAGGATATGGATAGAGAGGCTTATTAGTTAAGTAGAATGGATAAATATCTTTAACATTAAAGGTGCTTAAAATCCCCCATTCCTTAGGTAAATCAATCATATATACATTGTCATTAATTTTCTTCAACACTTGATAAAGACTATACTTTTTATGTTGTAACTTATTATAAGAACCACCAGGAAACTACTCCTTATGAAAGAACAACATTATCTTGTCATCTTTTTGAAATGACTTATTCCATTGATGTTTATCTGTAGCTTTCTTATATTTCTTATTAATGATTTCTAACTTTTATTTCATCTCTGTTTGGACAGACACTTGTTTTGCAAGATGTTCAGTTATAATATTAAGGATTATGACTTGAGGAAGCTTAACTAAATTTAAAGTATATTATAGTCATTTAGTTTAAATCATAAAGAAAGGAGACTTTCTTATAGCAATGTGAATTGCACTATTGTATACAAACTCTGCTTAAGTTAAGACAAAGTCTCATTGATTTGGCTTGTTTCCATAGATAGTTTGAATAAGATTGCTTGAGGTCTTATTAAGTGATTTCATTTGACAATTTGTTTGGAGGTGAGCTGTATTACTGAATTTTAGGAATGAATTAAGTAGTTTTTATAAAGTGATTAAGCAACCTTGTTTTGGGTCAGAAGCAATGGATTTGAGTGCTTTATAAGTGTACTACCTCTTTAAAGAATAATTGAGTTACCGTTAAGATATCAAAGGTCTTTTTGCAAGGAATGAAATTACCTATTTTTAAAAATCTATGAATAAAAACAAATATAAAATCCATATTGTGTTGGGTACAAGATAAGTTTAAAATAAAATCTATAAATAAATCTTCCTAAATATTATCTGTAATAGGTAAAGACATATAGGGTCTAATATTTTGTAGTTTGATCTTGATTGTTTGATAAATATAGCACTATTAAACAAATTTGCTAGCATTCCTCTTTAATTGTAACCAATAATATCGCTTTTGGATAGTAGCCATTTTGTTATGTCTTAGATGGCCTGCAAGACCACCTCTATGTAAATTACAAACAATTTTCTCTTTTTATAAAGATTGAAGAATATAGAACTAACTTTAACACATTAAATAAACATCAATAATACAGAAATCATTTGCTAGCGACTACTAAATACATTTATCCTAATTTGTTTCAAAGTCCTCATCATGTTTATACAATTCACAGAGTGATTCAAAATCCACTATCTCATTCTTTAATGTCATTAATAGTTATAATCTTTTATTTAAGTCATCGACAACTTTATTTTGTTGATTAGTTTTGTGAATTAACTTGGAACGAAACTTTTGTAAGAAAATAAATCATCTAACATATATGTCATTACTAATTTGTTTATGATTATGGAAATACTTAAGAGTCTGGTGATCAAATGAACCACGTCGTCCTAGATAATGTTCTTAATGCTTTAGAGCTTTCATAATTACATAAAATTACTTATCATATGTTGACCACTTTTATTGACCCTTACCAAGTTTCTCACTAAAATATGCAACTGCTTTTTTTTCTTGAAAAAGAGTAGTACTAACTTTAATTCCATTGGCATTACATTTAACTTAAAACAACTTTTTAAAGTTGGGTAGAGTTCACATTAAAGTAGTACATAATTTTTCTTTAATGAGAGCAAAACATTGTTCTTTTTTAACTTTCTATTGAAACTTTCCTTTCTTAAGACATTAAGTGATAAATGTCATGACAATTCTAAAATTATGGATAAACCTTTGACAAAAGGTTATTATGCCATGGAAACTTTACATGTCACTTAATATTTTGGGAGCAGACCAATTTAGAATTACTTACACTTTGTCCTTATTGGCCTGGATACCATTAAAATGAACTATGTACCCTAAAAAGAGTAACTTGTTAGTTATGAAATTACACTTATTCAAATTTACATATAAATTATTTTCTTAAAGCATTAGTAATATCTTTCTTAAATTTAAAATATGATCCTTTATTAATTAGCTATAAATAAGAATATCATCTAATATATAACCATAAACTTGCTAATAAAAGGGCTTAATACTTTATTCATCAACCTCATAAATGTGCTAGGGACATTAGAGAAACCAAATGGTATTACTACCCATTTATAAAGACTATCTTGACTTTTGAATGTAATTTTTCACTTGTTTTTAGGTTTAATCTTAATTTGATAATAAACCACTTTGAAGATTAATCTTTGAAAACACTTTAGATCCAATTAGTTGGTCTAATGTGTCATCCAATATGGGAATTAGAAACTTGTACCTAATGGTAATCTTGTTGATAACTCAACTCTCAACATATATTCAATAACTACCAACTTTCTTTGGAATTAATAAGGTAGTTACTACATATAAGCTCAAGTTTTCTCTAAGATACCCCTTTTTTAGCAACTCTTTTACCATCTCTTTTGGGATGTTATTCTTTTTTGAACTTATTTGGTAATTTGGTAGGTTAGGAAGATTAGCTGTAAGATCTAAATCAAATTAATATTAGATGTTAGACATTAGTGGCAACTTATTTAGTAGCTTTTTTGGTATAATTTCACTAAATTTGTCAAACAATGACTTGATTAATTCTAGAACTTTATCTTTAGACTATTGGTTATTTTACTTTTTACTATTAACACTTAAGCCTCTTTTATTTTTTAATGGTAGTTTTAATTTTTTTTATTTGAGTAGGTGACTATTAGAAACATTTTTCTTTCTACTTAAGAAGTCTTTATTTAGGACCATCTTTTTATTCATAGTAATGTATATTTCACCCTATCTTTCTTAAGTTTGTGGATATTCTTTTAGTTTGAGACCTTACATCATTTTGTTACTCAGATTTTTCCAATTATTTTGATCCACCTAATGGTCTATGGACTCAAGTGTTTCTTTAATGGTAGCTATAATTTCTTAATAGTTTCAATTTCAATAATATTTTGTTAAATACTACTATCAATAATTAAATCAAACAAAGAATAACTTGTTTTGTTGAGTATCACCCTTCTACTTAGTAGCTAGCATCAAGATTCTCACCATATACACAATTCTGTCATCCTTATAATTGCATTTCTTACCATCTAAGTAACAACAGACTTCATCATTTTCAACTCCAATTGCTCATTCTTGCTTTACTATGTTTATTATCTTTTGATATAAGCAATCGCAAGAATGATGACCTACCTTATTGCACTTATAGCACATACCCAATATAGGTTTCTTATAAGGATTAACATCTTGGATTATAGCCTTTTCAGTAAGCAATTATTTGCTTGTAGTTTTTTCGACTATTGCCTATTTTGGTTGGTTTAAGGCCTTCTATTTTTCCTTTTCTACAACAACTTTATTAGAATCAATATATAACTTATAAGAATATTCAAGCTTTTTTTTTTTCCTTATAACATAATCTTAACTTTCAATGTCATATTTCTAGTCTTTATGTCTAACAATATTTCAATTTCATTTTTATGTTGAATGATTAGTTTTAATCCATTAAGGTATCTCAAGATTTATTGGTTTTTTTATTCCATTAAGTTATTATACTTAGATAATTTGAAAAATTTTGTCAATTATTTGTGAGCTAACTAATTGCCTTGGTTGTAATGTTGATATTTTTGATAAAAAAAAAATCTAATCATAATCATATTTTGTCAATTTGGAGAAATGATTCTCTTAGAAGTTATTTCATTTTATACTAATCTTTAATTAGAGTTTTTCCTTCTTTTCTCTTATAGTCTTTTGTTTATTCCTACTAAGAAAAGGCTTCTTTTTTTAGTCGACAAGCTACTAATTTAACTTTTGTTCCTTAATTATCTTCATATAATCAAAGAAATTTTTTTTAACTTTAACTAACTAATTCATAAAATTTTTAATATTTAATTCACCATTAAAATTAAGGATATCTACTTTTAACTAAAATTCATCTAATATTTTTATATATCAAGGTCATTATTAGTCATACCTAACATAATTTAAATACTTATCAAAATCACCATCCTTGTTATTAGAATTTGTTGCATAATTTTGATGCCTATTCATATATATATATATATATATATATATATATATATATTAAAATCCATTACATAGGTTTGATACCTATGTAGATTGGTAAGGGTTGATCAAACAAGAGGCTTACCATGAGCAAAATTTCTAGTTTGATTCCTTTTGTCTCTCTAGTTCCTATTGGTACCTCCTACTTAAAGAGCTTTAAATTAATTATTGATGATTTCTAGTATATGTTCCAATCAATCAAGTCTTTGGTCAAGATTTTGTTGTGTTGTCTTTTGGCCATAGATGGTTATCCAAATTATTAGCATCTTGCAATCTTTATCAATAGGATGGTTGTTACTCCCTCCGTCTCGTGTTATCATCATAACAGGTAAGATCTAAATTGATACCATTTAATATAGCATTTAATAAAAATAAGACTAATACTATATTAAACCTAAGAAAACAATATTGTTCAAAGAAAGAAATAGAGGTAAGATAAACCTTTTTGTTGAAATATTTATTTATTGAAATGATTTAATATCTTGTACTTATATATATTTATAAGTAAAATTAGCCAAATAATTAGAAATTTAACCTAAATGGGAACACTTTATAACTAATTAGAAAAATATAATTAAAAACAAAAAATAAAATTTCCTAAATAGTATTTGATAGAAATACTTAAACTTTGTTAGTCTAAAGAAAAATAAAATTTCCTAAAATTCATATAAGCCTAAATAGTCAAATTATATTTGGTAGTCAGGTTTTTTGAAATTTTTCTTTGGACTTTTGATAATTCTTTTAGTTTATGTAGTTTTGAGTTACCCATTCTATGTTAAATAGTTGTATTGTTTGTCAAAAGCCATTAAGTTTTGGTTAGTAACGACTCATAAAAAAAAAAAAGAAACATGACCTATGTTTATGTAGCAAATCTATGACTTTTTAAAAGAAAGGATGAATTGTTATTGTCACGAGAAGTTATGACATAAATAATATACTGCTTCTATTTATATATTTGTTGTTTATGTATGATGGAAAAAGTGATCTTGCATGTATGGGTTTACACATATATACACATATGTGAATGATAGCTTACATAAATATATGTAATGATTTGTATAATAGTTATTTGTGTATATACATGATTTATGATTAAAAAAAAATTATGAAGTGCCTTTGTATGTGTATAAAAAACACTTTTCATACACAAGGAAAACAATAAAGGAAAAAAAAAGGCTGTGTTTATTTAACATTGATAGTCATTTAGCCAATTGACTTATAAATTCCCTGATTAAGAAGTATGATATAGGTTAAGGAACTTTAAATCCTTGAATAGCTTTTTACATGTGATAAAGAAAATAATTAAAACATAAAAAGAGGCATAATAAGTCATGAAGAAAAGCATTCTTGTGATTCAATAACCATTAAACAATTTGCAATAAGTGGTTTGTTTTTCTACAACCTTTGATATATGATATGGTTAGTTATATATATATATATATATATATATATATATATATATAAAGGACTATTAATGAGTGGTCATACCTATGAAGGGAGGTTTAATTATTAGACTAACATCATTTAATTAGTTATGTTGAGTAAACCTTTTTATATAGTTGTTTTTTAAAAAATTAATAGAAAAATGAAAGGGTATAACTTTTATTTTTGAACTGATACCTTTAAATCAAAGGGATAACGTTGAATTGATGAGGTACCCAATTATTTGGGAAACATTATTGTTGCTTACTAATAGCCTAATTAATTAATTTATATTTCTTTAAAAAATCCATAAGTTTGGAAAAGATGGCTCTTTTGGGTTTTAGACCCATAACTTTTCAATTAAAAAGATAACCTTTTAATCATTAAACTAAGGGCAATTATTTAATAATTAATTGTATTAACTAATTATATTATATCTCTTTTTTTAAACTAATAGAAAAAAATGAAAAGTTATGCCTATTGAAGTTTGATTTTATAACTTTTCATTTAAAAGAATAAATTGTTAGCAACTAGCTAAATGCCTAAGGTGTTCAAAGGGTTGGAAGATGTGACTTTTAAAGCATTAAATATGTGACCTTAAAAGAGTATAATCACCATAAAACTAAAAGATATTAATGATTAGCATATATATCTTTAATTAAATTAAAATAAATGCTAGAAATTAAAGGTCCATTAATCAAGTGAACATTTCCATTAATTGGTGTGATTAAAATATACATGACTTTTTATATTTGTCTTTCAAAAAAGATATGTAAAATGTTATGCTTGTTGGGTTTTGAATATGTGTCCTTTTAAGTGAATAAACAAATTTTAACTATTGAACTAATTGCTTTGATGGTTAGTTATTATAATTGGTAGTTATTAAATCATTTTAATTATATGACTAGAATTTAAAAAGATATGTTTAATGAGATTTAAACTTTGATCAAAGGAGGATTTAAAATGTAACAAATAAAAGGTTGCAGTCAATGGGTTTTTAACTTATAATTTAAAGTGAACAAAAATTCAAAAAGTATTAATAGCTTCTTAATTAAGGATAATTTATAGTGATTATAGTATTTACTATATTATACACAAAAGACTTATAAAGGTATGTTGTTAACAATAAAATCAAATACATTTTATAAAAGAAAGGGGTTTTAAATTAAGGGAAATTTTGTTTTACATGAGTATTTGAGATATTAAAAAATATAGTTAACCAAAAAATAAAATTAAGTAAAAAGAGAAGATAAGTCTTTTTTTTTTCAAAAAATATCTTCTAGTTTTAAAATTAGAATTCATTTTTTATGATTTATATGGCAATAAAAACATAAAATAGATAGATAAATTGGAGACATCACTGAAAATAGACGTTATTATCATTGCTGCTATAATTGCTACCTTTATCATCACTACATTATTGTTCTTATAATTACTTCCTCTCTCTCCCTCATTTTCACCCATCACTCTCCCTCATTTTATTCTTTTTCCCCCCTCTCTTTTTCTCCTACATTTTTCTCTCTTTCTTTTTTTCTCCTTTTTCTCTTTTTCATCTTTATGTCTCTTTCATATATTTTTTTTCTTTTCTCTTTATATATCTCTTTCTCCCTTTCTTTTACTTTCATCTTTTTGTCCTCTTTTTTCTCTTCCATTCCTTCCCCTTTCTTTTTGAAAGAATTTTATATTTATTAGTCAGTAAGCTAGGCAAATAAGTACTGGTTGCAAACAATGAATGTGTGTGTACTAGTTTTTTTTTTTTTTTGCAAAAGGATTGCAATTGGTTTTTCTTCCTGTATACTTCAAGAAAAACATAAATGCATACAAAGAAAACTTATGCACGTTGGCAAGGCTTGAAAAATGGATAGAAAAGGCTTACATTTTAGCATTTTAGAGTCCATATATATAGTAATGACCTTTTAATAGATAAAGTACACAAATTCTAAAAATATAATTTGAATTTAAACCAAATATGCATAATTACTGGGTTTAAATTCAAAATATTTTAAATTTTAAATTAATCTCATAATTATAACAAAATTAAATTAAAAAAATGCTTGCTGAGGAGGCCTCTAAAGCTATCTGCATAACAATTAATACTATCATAATTACCAACAGCTATAATTGTCACTAAATTGGTGGGAAAGGTAATTAACAAGTTTTTTAAAGTTAGTTTGCAACAACAAGGCAGGGGCACCATGATCTTTACTCCTCCTTGGTACTGCTGCCTTGTATTCCAAACTTTCTCCTCAATTTTATAAATCTATCTTTCTACAAACTTTTAGTAAAGATATCTACTAGTTATTCCTTGGAGGTACAATACTTCAATTCCATTTGTTGCTCTTTCTACATTTCCCTCACAAAATGTAACTTAATATTAAAGTGTTTGGTCCTTCCATACGTTATTGGGTTTTTGAAATAGCAATAACAACTTTGTTGTCATAGAAAATTATGGTTAGCTATTTCTATTTCAAATTTGTATTTGTTATAATTTTTCTAATTCATATGACTTGGTTTATAGCTAAGGCTACTACTATGTATTCTGCTTTAGTTATGGATTAGGTTACAATTGGCTACTTTTTTAAACTTCAATAAAAAATAGCTAAGCTAAATGAAAAAACATATCCATATGTGCTTTTTATATCTTTACTTGATCCAACCCCATCACTATTGGTATAATCCATTAATTTAAGTTTCCTTGTGCTATTAAACATGAGTCCAAACTAAAGTAAGCCCTTGATGTAACTCACCACTCTTTTAGCAGCTTTATAGTGTAACTTAAAGGAGTCTTGTATAAACCTAGATAACATGCTTACTAGAAACATGATATCAAGATTGGATGTAAAAAGATATAGTAGGCATCTAATAAGACTTTTGTATTGTTTTGCATCTATCTTTGGTACTTCATTTTCTTTCTAAAGTTTATAGCCCAATGCAAGTGGTGTAGGAACTTTTTTGCAATGTAACATATGAAATTTTTCCAGAATCTACAGAGTATACTTTTCTTAAATGACAAATATGTCATTTTTAAATTAATTAATCTACAACCTTAGGAAGTACTTCATCTTTCCAAAGTTTATCATTTCAAATTACTTTTCTAATTCAATTTTGATATGTTGAACATGATTGTAGCTGTCTCCAGTAATCATGAGATCATTTAGAGAGATATATAAATGTTGTGTGTTGCTTTTGCCTTTGTATAGAAGGTTGGTTTTGTCATGCTTCTGGTGAAGTCAAGCTTAAGCAAATGAGCATAATTTTACTATACCAAGCTTTAAGAGTCTATTTCAACCCATAAAGAGTTTTTTTAAGTAAACACACTTTATCTTTATGTTAAGGGAAGCAAAACTAAGTGGTTGCTCAAAATAAATCCCTTTTTGTAACTCATCATTTAAGAATGCAGATTTGACATCCATTTGATGCATCATCCATTGATTATGTGTTATAACAACTAAAAAAAGCTTAATGGTGTCTAATTTTGCCACTAGAGCAAAAGTATCAAAGTATTTTACTCCTACCTACTATGTAAATCCTTTGGCTATTAGTCTAACCTTAAGTTTGTGCAAGTTGCCATTAGCATTCATTTTGACTCTATATATTCATTTTACTCCTTTGACATACTTATCTTTAGGTCTAAGTGTCACGGCTCGTCCCAAAGTATTGCCAAACTAGACCCATTGGACACTTAGCCCAATTATTGCCCTAAAGACTTGGCCAGAACATTCTGGACGGATGCTTATGTGTCAAGTCTCTAGAATTCTCTCTTGTAAATATCTAAACTATTCTATAATAGTTTTGATTTAGAGGATTCCATAGAAATTTGGAACAAGCAATTGTAGCCACATATTGAGGAGGTAGAACCACTATAAATACCCCACTTCTCTTATTTGTAAGACACACCATTGAATTGAAAGTTCTCTCTTTTGCAAAGCTTTCTCCTGTGCCTTTGGTTTCCTAGCCTCTCTTAACTCTAAATCGATTCACTCAAACTCTCTAAGGCTTACTTAGTTCATCTTTTCTCACAAGGTGTCTAAGTGTCGTGTGAGTTAACACGATCCGAGTCTAACTCTGTGACAAGTGGTATCAGAGCAACAGTTAAATCCTAGCTTTAACTTAGTTCTTACTTGAGTTATGAGTATGGCAAGTGAGGAAGGAATTTTTGCTGCTGCCATTGAAGAGCAACAGATCGAGCTTCAAGCTCATGTGCGAGAGGAGCAGCGTGCTCCAGCTAAACGTGAGAAGTCTAAATCCGCAACAAAGGAGCCTATGGAGTCCCGTGTGATTGTCCTAGAAAGGAGCATCACGAATGTAAGCTCTTTAGTGGGAGAACTGAGTAATCAAATCGACAATTTGATTTATAAGAATGCTAAAATCATCAAGGCTACCAAATCTATGATCGGAGAATTCAGCAACACATTTAAAAGAGAACTGAGCTCCCTTTGCCAAAAATTGTTTGAAATACGGAAGTTCGTTGAAGGAGAGATTCACAACCTTCGTAGAGAGATGGGTTCACTTCATCGAAGCAGTCCACCTTCGATAAGTACTACTGATATGAGTAGCACTACCACTGGGCACGGTTTAAAAGTTCCCAAACTTGTTATGTACAATGACATTCGTAATGTCACCGCTGTGAAAAACTTTCTCTTTGGCCTTAAATAATACTTTGAGGCTATGAGAGTTATTGAGGATATTACTGGGATAAGTAATACCCCAATCTTCTTCAGGGATACTACTCAACTATGGTGGGGAAAGAAGCATTCTGAACAGGGGAAAGGTATGTTTGTGATCAATACATGGGAGCAATTCAAGGTTGAATTGTGCAAACACTTTGTCTCTCACAATGCGGATAGTAAAGTTAAAGGGAAGCTGCATCACCTCAGGCAAACAGGTAGTGTTTCTAACTACATTAAAGAATTCACTACCCTTATGCTTGAAGTTGATGATCTATCCGATAAGGACTTCCTCTTCCATTTTTAAGATGGCTTGAAGGATTAGGCAAGAGTAGAACTAAATAGGCATAACATGACGACTTTGGATGATGTCATTGTTGCCGCCAAAACGCTGATTGACTACTTTACCCATTCTAAGAGTAAAAAGCCTAACTATAACAAAAGTAGGGGAGAAAAGGGCAGACAAAAAAGAGAAGCAAGCCATAAGGAGGGAGGATATAAAAAATCCTCAAGTGGCAAGCCCAAGAACTCTTCAGGTAAACGTGATGTCAGCGGACCTCCGAAGTCATGCTTCATTTGTGATAGACAACATTGGTTTAGGGATTGCCCTAATCATAAAGCAATGAACACCATCGTGACGGAACTCAACAAGGAGAGGTCTAAAGAAGAGCCTTAAGCTGATCTAAGAGCTATCCAACACTTAGGTACTCTCTCCAAGCTTTTCTTCCTAACTATTCTTAAGGAGAAAAACTTATTATACGTTAATACGTTCATCGAAAGTAAAGGTATGTGTGCTATGCTAAACATGGGAGCCACACATAACTTCATAGATGTACAAGAGGCCAAATGTCTAGGTCTCAAACTTGCAAAGGAAGTTGGCACTATCAAGGTAGTTAACTCCGAGGCAAAGCCAATTCATGGGATAGTGAAGAGAGTAGTCATCAAAATTGGCGATTGACACAGTAAGCTAGACTTTACCATTGTTCCTATGGACGATTTTAAAATGGTTTTAGGTCTTGCTTTCTTCTTTAAAGCTTTAGTTTTTCTCGTTCCTATATCAAATTCCTTTGTCATTCTTGACAACCATAAAATTCGAGTGATTCTTTTAAAAAACATAGAGAAATCTAGAGCATCAATGATTTCTGCCTTGCAATTCAAACGGGGTCTTAAGGTGGATTAAAGTTATGTTACAAAAATAAAGGAATTAAAGGATGAGGAAGACATGGCGAAGCCTACTCCTTCGCTATCGCAACCCATTCAAGCTATCTTTGAGGAGTTTAAGGACGTGATACCTTCGGAGTTGCCTAAGAAATTTCCTTCTAGGCGAGATGTAGATCATCACATCAAGTTGGAACCTGGTGCCAAGCC
The DNA here is from genome assembly GCA_021533255.1 of Ceriops tagal. Classification (NCBI taxonomy): domain Eukaryota; kingdom Viridiplantae; phylum Streptophyta; class Magnoliopsida; order Malpighiales; family Rhizophoraceae; genus Ceriops; species Ceriops tagal. The sequence goes on from CM038596.1 coordinate 8,841,529, forward strand.
TCCTGCCATGGCCCCTTACCACATGACACCTCCTGAACTTGCAAAACTGAGGAAGCAACTTCAAGATTTGCTTGACTCAGGCTGCATCCAATCATCAAAAGCCCCTTACAATGCTCCAGTCCTATTCCAAAAGAAAAAGGATGGATCACTACGAATGTGTATCAACTATTGAGCCTTAAACAAGGTAACCATCAAGAACAAGTACCCAATTCTGTTCATAGCTGACTTTTTTGATCAATTGGGGAAGACGAGGTACTTCACAAAGTTAGACTTAAGGTCGGGCTACTATCAAGTTTGTATAGCACCTAGTGATGAGCCAAGGACTACATGCGTGATGCGTTATGGAGCTTTCGAGTTCCTAGTTATGCCTTTTGGTCTCACCAATGTCTCTGTTACCTTCTGCACATTAATGAACAAGGTATTTCATCCCTTCCTTGGCAAATTTGTAGTAGTTTACTTGGATGATATAGTGATTTATAATAATACTCTCGAAGAGCACAAAGATCACCTTAAACAAGTCTTTCAAGTTCTCCACAAAAATGAGCTGTGTGTCAAGAAGGAGTACTTTTTTGCAGAGCAAAAGGTGGATTTCCTTGGTCATAAAACCAAGGATGACAAATTTATGATGGATCGAGCAAAGGTTCATGTCATTTAAGAGTGGGAGCCTCTAATGAAGGTCCTCGAATTGCGATCATTCTTAGGACTAGTCAAATACTATCAATGGTTTATCAAGGGATATTTTGCCATAACCGCATTATTAACGGATCTACTTAAGAAGAACATCACATGGTATTGGTCGAAGGAATGCCCATCTTCCTTTGAGAGATTGAAACATTTAATCTCTAAAGAACCCGTTAAAGCGTTGTCCAACTATTAAAAGGCTTTCAAAGTTCACATAGACACATCTAACTTTGCCATTAGGGGAGTCTTAATGCAAGATGGACATCTTATTACCTATGAAAGCTGCAAACTAAACGATACGAAAAGGCGGTACATCATCCAAGACAAGGAGATGATTGTCATCATCCATTACCTATGCACGTAGAGGCATTACTTGTTTGGAAGTCAGTTTGTGATTATGACCGATAATGTTGCCACAAGCTACTTCTAATCGCAAAAGAAGTTTAGCCCCAAGCAAGCTTGTTGGTAAGATTTTTTGGCCAAATTTGACTACAAGCTTTAATATAAGCCAAGTAAGGCTAATGTTATTGCCGATGTATTAAGTCAAAAGGCGGAACTAGTAGTACTATTCGCCAACACACCAAAGAGTGACTTCTGTGAATGAATCAAGGAAGGCACGTTGTAAGATAACTTGGCTAAGAATCTACTAAGGATGGCTAGTGAAGGGAAGACTTGACGATTTTGGCTAAATGATGGGATTCTCATGATGGTTGGTAATTGAGTCTTCGTGCCTAAGTGAGGAAATCTACAGAGAGACGTTCTCAAGGAATGTCATGATTCCTTATGGGCTAGTCACCCAGGTATGGCACGAACTCTTGCCCTTATTCAACAAAGCTATTATTGGTCATAAATACAAAACGACATCGAGGCCTATATGCAGACTTGTCTTATTTGTCAACAAGACAAGGTGGAACAACAACATCCTACTAGTTTACTTGAGCCATTACTAATTGCCGAAAGACTTTGGGAAAGTGTCTCAATGGACTTCATCGTGGCCTTACCCAAGTCCGATGGGTTTATAAGCATCATAGTGATTATTGATCGATTCAGCAAGTACACCACCTTCATTCCAACCTTTGCTGACTGTAAAGTCGATGAAATAACTCGTTTATTTTTCAAGAATGTGGTGAAGTTGTAGGGAGTACCTAAAAGCATAATAAGCGATATAGATCCCCGCTTTACAGGCAAGTTTTGGTGCGAGTTGTTCAAGTTGTTGAGGACTAATTTGAACTTTTCAACCAGCTTCCATCCCTAAAGCGATGGCAAAATCGAGCACATCAATGCTTTGTTGGAACAATACTTAAGGCTATGTTAGTACCTATCAACGAGATTGGGCAAAGTTGCTTGACATTGCGCAATTCTCCTACAACCTTCAAAGGAGTGAAGTAACAGGCAAAAGTCCCTTCGAAATTGTCACGGGACAATAGCCTTTAACCCTAAGTGCTGTTGCCTCTTCTTACACGAGAAATAACCTTACTGCCTATAAGTTTGCAAAGGAATGGCACGAAAAGGTAGACATCATAATAGCCTGCCTTGACAAAGCTGCCAAACAGATGAAAAAGTGGGTCAATGCCAAGCGACATCCAAAGGAATATACAGAGGGAGATTTAGTGATGGTAAAGTTACTATCCAACCAATTCAAGTCCCTATACAAAGTGCATAAAGGCTTGGTGAGGAAATACGAAGGGTCATTTCCCATAGTCAAACGAGTAAGGAAGATTGCTTATCAAGTCCAACTTCCCCTAAGACTTAAAATTCACAACATTTTCCATGTGAGTCTTTTAAAGACCTTTCATAAACACACAGAAGATCCAAGTCGTGGGGAATCCAAGTGCGCACCAACTGTTGTCATCACCAAATTCAATAAGGAAGTGGAATGCATCCTTGCCGATAGGGTGATACGAAAAAGGGGAGTTCCTAACTACACTAAGTACTTAGTCAAATGGAAACATCTACTAGACCATGAGGTTAATTGGGAACGAAAAGATTTACTTTGACAATTTTCTGATCATATTCAACGTCATAAGGACGAAGGCGTGACAAGGACATCACGAGATTAAGTGGGGGAAAATGTCACGACCCGTCCCAAAGTATTGCTAAACTAGGCCCATTGGATGCCTAGCCTGATTATTGCCCCAAAAACTTGGCTAAAACATTCTGGACAGATGCTTATGTGTCTAGTTTATAGAATTATCGCTTGTAAATATCTAAACTATTCTAAAATAGTCTTGATCTAAAGGGTTCTATAAAAATCTGGAACAAGCAATTGTAGCTACTCATTAAAGAGGTGGAATCACTATAAATACCCCACTCCTCTCATTTGTAAGACACACTATTGAATGGAAAGTTTTCTCCTTTGCAAAGCTCTTTCTGGTGCCTTCGGTTTCCTAGCCTCTCTTAACTCCAAATCAATTTACTCAAACTTTCTAAAGTTTACTTAGTTCATCTTTTCTCATAAGTTATCTAAGTGTTGCGCGAGTTAACACAATCTAAGTCTAACTCTGTGACATAAGTCCCAAGATCCACATATTGTTCTTTTCTAAGATCTGAAGTTCCTTTTACATTGTACCTTTTCAGCCAAGTATACTTGTTGCCTTATAATAACTTATTAGTTTTACAAGAACTTGATTGCATCTCTTGTACACATGTGAGAAAGACCTGGTAACCTTTATTAGTGGGTTATCAATATTCTATTCTTATGATAATTCAAATTTTTAGTATGTAGATTGTATTTTCTATCTTGATGTCTAATTCACATCTGACTCGAGTATAACCTTTTGCCAATTTCACCTTTTAGTGACAATAAAATTTTTGCAATTAAGGATTTCTATTTTATACCTTCAATTGCCTTGTTCAAAGACAACAATTAAAAAAAAAAAAAAGCTAAGCTAGATAATGGGGAGAAAAAAAATAAAAGAAAAGGAAAAAAAACAAACTTTAAAGCCTAAATTTAGTTACCCAAATAAACTCAAGAAAATTATAATAAAAGTACTTTTAAAATAAAAATTTATATAAGTAAAAAGTATATATTTGTATGCCTTGATAAAATCAGAGAATGCGGCTTGCATTATACTTTTACACGAAACGTGAGAAGACTTCTAGCAACAACAAAATTTCTTCAACTAAGGACGTATGCCAGCAGATATCTTTCATTACCTACGTTTTCTTTGTTTTCTTTTTTTTTTTCAATAATTGTTGCTGGGAATTGCAATGCGTTGGAGCCTATTGCCTTTTTTTAACAAATCTCTAATTGCTGAGGTTTAAAGGGGCTATAGGATTTTGGAATTTAGGTGATAATGGCATTACTCGATTAGTCAAAGCCTGCCGTTATTTCTTGCTATTACGGTTTGAGGGGCTATAGGAATTTTGGAATTTAAGCAACAGCGTCAATTTGGAAGGGTTGTAAGATTTAAGATTGCTTTCTCCCTTTTTACCCCTTAAGCCTTTTCTTCTTAATAATTTGCCAATGTCTGCGGGGCCAAGATTTTTCCTTTTTACTCCTTTTTACCAGGTCTCTCAGTCACTCGAGTAATTCGTAACTAATATATCCAATAACCTTATTGTTTGAGGAGAAATTTACTCGTTTTTTTGTGAATAAAATTAGTAAATACATGACATTTCAGTATTTTATTAATCTTTCATATCCTTAAAAACATACTCTTTTAAATCCCTTTTTTTATTAAGATAAATTTTTTGAAGATTTCTATTTTGACTCTTTTGTTTTTTATAAATATAATTTATTCATGATATCACACTATATAATAAGTAAATTCTATTTAAAATAAAAAATAATAAAATAAATTTATATAATATAAAATTATGAGTAAGATATACTCATCAAAAAAGTAAGTAAACAAAACAAACACCAAATTCTTTTTTAAGTTAATTTGGCAGTTATTTAAAATCTTCTATTTATCTTATTTCCTATAAAATAAATCTTCCTACAATTAAGGGAGACCAAACAAGCAACTAAAGTTAGTCTACATCTTTTAAGAAAATATTCATTTAAACTTTTTCTTTTGAAAAAAAAAAAAAAAAGAGGGAGAGAGAGAGAGCATATCATGGCATAAACTAACTTGGCAACTCCTTAAAATCTTATATTAGTCTTCTTTTGTTAATAAAATAGGTCTTCTTAAAATTGAGGGAGGTAGAACAATCAACTAAAGCCACTTTTGAAAAAAAAATATTCTTTCATGCTTTTTTTTAAAAAAAAAAAAATTGTAATAACACATTAAAATTTTTAGCCATGACATCTTATTAAAAAAATTATTTTTTTTAATAAATTAAGTCTTCTTATAATTAAAAATTTTGTCACCTCATCACATTTGGATTTTAGAGAAGAGATTTGAAATTTTATTTAACTTAACAAAATAATTATATATATATATATATATATATATATATATATATATAGAATATTAATGTTTTATCTCTTATTTGCAAGGCCAAAATGACATCTTTTAGCTTTAGTTTCTTTTTTCTTTTTTTCCTTTTTTTAGTAAAATCTCATAGATTTTTAATTTTTTTAACATAAATCAAGTTAAGTCATTATTATATATATATATATTATATAATTTAAATTTTTATGTTAAAATTAATTAAAATAAATAAATGTAATAAACATTAGAAACCTTACATTACGCTCGAACCACAACAAAAAGTAAATATGTTGAAGTTCCTAACCTGCGAAACAGGTAAGGTCCAACAAACCAGCTAATTGAACCTTAATAACAATTAAATTAAAATAAATGATTGAATCTACATTTTTTTATTAAAAGTGAGTCAAGTTAATTTATTCTTACATATAAAAAAATAAAATTTTTATGTAAAATTTAATTAAAATAAAAAATATATATATTTGTAAATTAAAATAATAAATTTATTATATTTAAAAATAAATTAATTAATAAACATCTAAAATTTTACATTATTCTCAAATTAACAATAAATAAATAAATTTGTAATTTGAGTTGAGGTTCTCACCTACAGTGCAGGCGAGACCCCAGCAGGCCACTCAATCGAACCTAAAAACCGTACTAATAGTTAAACTGTAATAAGCGGCTCAATTTACGCCTTCTTATTTTATTTTATTTTATTTTATCGGTTGTTCCTTGTCTCGTCTGCCCAACTTACGTTTGCTTTTCTTTTTTTCGTTGAAAATTCTAATATAAATTACAGTTCGATGGATCCTTTGAAGCAACGAACAAGAAAATAAAGGAATGACTCGCTGATTGATGATATCGATAACAGTGAGTGTTGAGTGATTGGGAAGATAGATAGAGAGAGGCATGGCAACGGAGTCCAAGCAAAGCTTGGCCAAGGTCAAGCCTGGCAGCCGTCAAGGGGGTTCCTCAAATGGAAAGGTTGAGTCTTCGATGAAGAACAAGAAGGCGGAGAGCTCCATCAGGCCTCCAGCTGATTCCAAGCCTACATCTGTATCAACTGTCACTAAGACAGAGGTACCCCCCCCCCCCATTTCCTTTGTTGATTTTGAGACATTGGATTCATTTTTTTTGTTATGTCTTTCATCGGTATTGAATTTCAATTTGGTGATTTGGGTTTTCACTGGATTTTAACATTCAATCACTGGATAAGGTAAATCTGTTGCCTGTCGTTTCTCAGACTTGCTGTCCTATTTTCAGAGAAATTTGTCAAATTGGCTTGTTTCAGGATGGCATCTAATTCTGTATAATCTGCAATAATTTAATTTCTTTCTTTCTTTCTTTTTTCTTTACGAATCTCATTAAGCTGCAAGGAATTGAGTGATTTGTCCGCTGTGCTTTTTCTCTTCTTGGATTCTGGTTCTGCACGACTTTTTTGGGCTTACATTGCTTCGAATCCTTTATTTGTGAATGACTGAATGCGAAGGTCAAGTCAAAAACGACAACCAGCTCTTCAAGGCAGAAGACGACAACCACAACTAATAGAGTGAGAGAGAAGAAGGTCTACTCCTTGTCAGGACAGAAATACGATCCACCAGAAGAGGTTTTGGTCTTGAATTTCTCTCCGTCTTTCTGCATAATGTATCGCTTAATGTAGTTTCGCCCACTCCATGTTTAATGCTTCCTTTTATTGACAGAGGGAACCCCTCAGGATATTTTATGAGTCTTTGTCTAACCAAATTCCAACCAGTGAAATGGCAGAATTTTGGTAAGTGTTCCTTTTATTCTTGCAGAATACTCCTTTACAAAACTTTATTGAGTAATTGTGGAGTTCAAAGATAAATCCTGAAATTTGCGTTCATCTTGTGGTATAGGATAAAAGGAAAACATTTTTGACATAACCGCATTAATCTATCTGATCGCACCAGGATTATTAAGAAAGATTAAATCCCTGAACAGGATGTTATGTAGTTATTGATATACAACTTCAAAGTGAATGACCCCCTGTGATTTCAACAGAAATGCTTATGGAAGTATGAATTGAAAGTGAATGATCCTAAATTACATATGGTTATATCCTTTTCTCCTTTGCTGCAGAATTTCAAGAATTCGAGGTTAATATGACATTATGTTGTTGCTATTGTTAAAATGATGTCTGTCTTTAGCTCCTGCCTTTCCTCGTAGAAGAATTCATGCATACTTCCCCATTCTCACCATGAATAATACACATTCTATTAAGAAAATCAATATTTAGTTGCCAGCATTTATGTGTCATCATTGTTAACTTGTTCTGATGGATTCTGTTAGATTTGATACCAAGGCATATCAGTTTGTCTTTCAATTTAGCATACGCATCTGTTGAATCTGTTGAATTTGATACTAAGGCATATCTCGGGTGTACTGACTACAGAGAATTTCCTCTTTCTTTTATTATCATCAGCCTATAGCTTTGATTTTTGCATGATGCAGTCACTGCCTCTATATCCCTTTCCAATTCCTGGTCCTGCTCTTCAGCCTCATTTGTATGAAGGATTGCCCAGCAAACTAGTTTTTGAGGGAGGAATTGGGCAATCATCTCAAAAAATTACTTGAGCTTTTGCAATCCTATCCAAAAGGCTTCATTTGCTTCTGTAGATTTACACACAAAATGATAGTCGCCCTTGGTCTCCTTAATTATCATCTTCACTGGAAGAGTCTCTTCGACATACTGGATCCACAAGTATGCCTGGATAGAACATTTTTAGACACTGTGATATAGACATATTTGAGATGCTAACTGATTTCGTTTCAATGGCCCTCTTTTGGATCTTTTAGCAAACGGAAGATGTATACTGAAGCATAATCTGGTGGAAACATGCAGCGTCACAAGTTGTCCAACTTCATGGTCATTTGGCTTCAGACAACCTGCTCAATCCAAAAGTTGAATTGATATCAGCCTTTAACATGATCCAATATCCCTATATGCAATGTTCGATATATTAATTGAAAACGTGTCTTAAGAAATTACCAAATAATAAAAGAAATTCAATAACAAGTCAATTTGCAGGATGATGGAGCATGGTTTGCTGTCCCCTGTGAGAGCCAAAAAGGCATATGAGACGAAACAGAGAATGCAAAAAATTCAACGAATGGGAACTCCCGTTAAATCCTCCAAACCTGCCATTAAACTGGAGAATTGTGAGAAGCAGCAGCAGGCATCAAAGAAGGGTGAAATGAAAGTTAAGAAGAGAATCATCAAAGACAGTGATAATGATGACGAATTTATCTTAAGCCCCAAAAGAAGGAAAGCTTAGGCAGGAAATTCCCACTTGCTATGTCTAGCATTGTCTCTCAAATCAAAAAATGGGAAAGCAAGGAGAGCCTCCCTGCTCTTCCTAGCGTTTTACTTCTAGATTGAGACATTCTTTTTAGACTTTTTTTTCCCCCGTTGAGCTCTAAGAAGGCTGGTGCAATTAAGAACCAAACAATTTATAGATTGAGACATTCTTTTATATATTCTAAGCTACCAAAGCAATAATCATAGAAAACAGTTTTCCATTTACTTATTAGTTGGCTCTAAGAGTGTCCTCCAGTGCTATATTGGCCCAGCAACCGGATTAGTCAGGTGATGTCTTACTCTTATCATGTATTGTACACCTTTGTTCAGGTTTGCACTCTTCTCTTGGAACAAGCCGAAGGGTCTGACACGATTAATTGCATGATATTTTCATTTTTAACTAGTTAAACTGGACCCCATTCTCTTTAAAAAATTTATTAGACAGATGTGTTCCTTACCTATTTTTAATTAACTCAAAAGGTAAGCTGCTGAAAGAGGGTGCTCTCGCATCTCTCTGGTAACATTGTGCAACGTGCAGGGTGACGATCCTCCTACAGTCGACAGCCAAGCGATGGCTAGCAAGAATAAAAGGAACTAGCAGAACTAGAAGAGAGTAGTCGCTGTTCAAGTCAGAGAATTGGATTGAGTTGCAGATACAGATCAATATTTAGTTATAAATCCAATCTCTGTTCGTGATATCAACTGCTGGCTGACGGATGGGCCTGAAAGTGTCCTAATATCTTGAGATATAATCGATCCTATAACCTTCCGCTGCCCCCACCAAGTTGTTGAAAATTAATCAACGTATTATACCAATCCAATTCAATCCGTGTAGGGGGCTGTGTTCATTAGCTTTGCATTGGCGCACCAACTACGCCACGCCAAGGTAAATCATGAACAAGACCTAAATGTATGAGCGTGTTTGCACCTGAATTGGCATGTGAATGAAACAGGAGGCAGTAGCGCAGCAGCCAGATACATATTGCGAAGATTGTCATGTAAACAAATAAAAATACATGATATGGAGCTTAAGGTCTGATGCAAGCCAGATTGATAATGCTGCCCGCATCGAAGACGAGCTTACTCGACCAAGGAGATCAGCCCGCATCCGAGCTCGACAAGTCGCTTGATTAGTCGAGGAGATATCGAAGGGACACAATTTGAAGACCAAAAGTCTCATTCGCAAGTCTATGCCACAATAAAGTCCTTGTCTTTTCCTATACATTGGAAGCCTAAAAGATACTTTGGGAACAATAAAGTCCTTGTCTTTCCCTATACATTGGAAGTCTAAAAGATACTTTAGGATGATCGAGAAGACGTCGGACATTTACCTAATTTCTAGTTTCTAAGTTCTTTAATATTTTATACCTTCTAAGATCTTTAATGCTTTTTAGCCTCTTCATTTGCTTGAATCTTTTCATTTTTTTTTCTTTGGTTATAAAAGGTCATCTACTTTATGTATTTGAGGATGAATTTTGATTAATGAAAATTTTACATTAAGCAATTATCTTGAACCTTGAAGAATTCATACCCCTGAAAACCTTAAAGAGTTTTCACTCCGTCCTTGAAGAGTCGGAGGTTTTCAAATCTGCATCCTTGAAGAGTTGCAGTTATCGATCTAGAAGAATCGGTGCCCTGTCCACTTCCTTAGAGGCCTAGAAGAGCAATCAACAAAGTTCTATCTTTTCTTCTGTTCTGTCCATTTACATCTGTCCATTTCCGTCCCAATTTCGTCTTGCCTACAGTGCTTATTTGAGAAAATTCAAAATAGAGAAATTGTTAATTCAGAAGTCTTTGTTCATTTGGCTTTCGAATCAGGTCATTCCGATCTGTATCGACGAAGTTACACCCATTTTTCCGAACTTGCATAGGACTGTAATTACTGTTCATCCTGTTTCGTGTGTGCAAGTCAATCTCCCGATCCTAACATTCGAGTAGCCTACATCAGGCTGCATCATTTGGTATCAGAGCTTTGGAGGAGAGAACTATGCCACCAAGACAAGTTAGACTTCGTGGAGGTAGAACCATTCCACTGAATGAAGTGTATACGCTCGCTGACAATTTGCAGCAACATATGCAACAACAAATTAATGAGTTGACGCAAGAAGTTGAGTGTCTGAGGGCGGAAAGAAACAATTCACCACCTCGTTCCAGGACCGGAGATTACAATGGTGACTCTTCATCTTCGGAGAATGTTCGACCATTTCGTAATCGGAGGAATGTTCGACGTCACGAGCAAAACATTCGTGAACCGAAGTGGGAAAAAGAAGTTAAAAAGGATATCCCGGAATTCTCAAGTAATGAATCTCCTGAAGAAATTGTTGACTGGCTAACACTTGTTAATGAAGTGTTTGAATATCAAAATGTTCCTGAGGATCGTCGAGTCGGGATCATCGCTATGCGATTTAGAGGTAAAGTCATCGCTTGGTGGAGGCGTGAGAAGCAAACTCGCCAATCTGTTGGCAAAGCGCTAATTACCTCATGGAGGAAGATGGAAGACAAGATCCAAAAGTATTTCCTACCTAAGGGATACAAGAGAGAGCTCTATCAACGGTACCAAAATCTGAGACAAGGTATGCGAACGGTGGACCAATACACCAACGAATTCAATGAGTCGGTGATTCACAACAACATTCAAGATCCGGAAGAAATGCTTGTGAGCAAGTACTTGAATGGCCTTCAACTTCATATTTAAGATGCCCTGGAAGTTCTTGACATTTGGGACTTAGGAGATGCACACCAATGAGCACTCAAGGTAAAGTGTTCTCGCTCGAGGAGGCAACCATCCTCTATCATGACCAATTGACCCACTAGGAGTACCCCCAGCATCACCAAAGTTGCTGAGGTTACGACGCAAACCGTTAGTAAGTTTCCTAATCAGCCTAACATTTTGAAGCAACCAACTACGTCTGATATTCGTTGCTATGCTTGTGGTGAGTTAGGTCATCGTGCTAGCAATTGTCAAAAGAACAAAAATCGACAAGCTGGCAAAGCCTTCTTAGTGGATAACGATTCTGATGAGCATGGGGAGGATCCACTCGAAGAAGAGGGGAATGATGTCGAAGAGTCCGCAGGTGACGAGCAAATAGTGCATGCTGATTCTGGTGAATTTTTAATGGTGAGAAAAATCTTTCTAGTTCCTCGTGATGAGACCGGAGATAGGTGGCTGTGCACCAACATTTTTCATTTCGCTTGCACAATTAAAGGGAAGGTATATCAATTGATTATTGACTCTAGTTACTGTGAGAATATAATTTCTGAAATGGCAGCGAACAAACTACAGTTGGAGTTAAAGGCGCACCCCACACCTTACAAGATGTCATGACTATCGAAAGGTACCGAGATAACCGTTTCCAAACGCTACCTTGTTAATCTATCCATTGGTTCTGTTTATTTCGACAAAATATGGTGCGATGTTCTACCGATGGATGCTAGTTATGTTATTCTTGGGCGACCATGGCAATTTGATAGGCGGACTACTCATGATGGTTATCGAAATACGTATTCTTTTGAATTTGGAGGGAAGAAAATTATATTAGCACTTAGTAAGGAGCCTTTAAAAACTCCTGTTATCGAAAAGTCTTCATCTCCTACATTGCTTTCGATGAAGGATATGAAAGGTGCTCTAAAAGGGGTTCGTATTATATATGTTTTACTTCACAAAGCAGGTGAAGTTGCTTCTTCCATACCTCTTGAAGTTCGATCACTTTTGGAAAAATTCAAGGTTGTGTTCCCAGCGGACTTACCTACAGGTCTCCCTCCTATGAGAGACATTCAGCACCAATTTGCTTCTTCCAATTTGAGACAGGAGCGCTTGTACGCAGCCCTTGAGAAGTGCTATTTCATGGTACCACAAATCCTTTTCTTGGGATTTCATATTTCAGCAAAGGGGATTTCAGTGGATGATGCCAAGATCAAGGTGATTCGAGAATGGCCAACTTCATCAAATGTGCATGAGGTATGTAGTTTTCATGGCCTTGCTTCTTTCTATCGACGATTTATTGCACATTTTAGCACTATTGCGGCCCCACTTACTTCTTGCATGAAGAAAATAGTCTTTGAGTGGACATGTATGGCTTAGAAAAGTTTTGAGCAACTCAAAGAAAAATTGACCACGGCCCCGGTACTCGCATTGCCTAATTTTGACCTTGTTTTTGAAGTACATTGCGATGCGTCAGGTACTGGTATTGGAGGAGTTCTGAGTCAAGGAGGTCGACCCATTGCCTTCTTTAGTGAAAAATTGAATAGTGTTAAACTTCGTTATAGCACTTATGATTTGGAGTTCTATACACTATTTCGCACACTCGAACATTGGAGGCACTACCTTATTCATCGAGAATTTGTTTTGTACACTGATCATGAAGCTCTCAAGTATATTTCAGGGCAGCAAAAGCTTAACTCCAAGCGTGCAAAATGGGCTGAATACGTTCAGGAGTTCACTTTCATCATTAAATATAAAGCTGGAATTCAAAATCAGGTTGCTGATGCTCTTAGTAGAAAGAAGAACTTACTCCACATAATGCAATCAACAGTTCTTGGATTCGAATCATTCCAAGAGTTGTATCATGAAGATCCTTACTTCTCCAAAATCTTACCCGAAGCAAAAGAAAAGAAACTTGCTGATTTCACTGAGTGTGATGGGTTTCTTTTCAAAGGGAATCGTTTATGTGTACCTGATTGTTCACTTCGACAAAGGGTGATCAATGAAGTTCATCGCAACGGACATTTTGGACGTGACAAGACCGTGCAACTTGTATCAGCCAAGTACTTTTGGCCTCAGTTGAAACGAAACATACATCGACATGTGATGAGGTGTCGACGCTGTTAAACTGGAAAAGGACATACTACTAATGCTGGCCTTTATTTGCCCTTACCAATCTCTCAAGCACCTTGGGAAGATATCTCTATGGACTTTGTTCTTGGACTACCTCGCACTCTTAAAGGTATGAATTCCATCTTTGTTGTTGTAGATCGATTCTCAAAGATGGCACATTTTATTCCTTACCGCAAAACTATGGATGCTTCGCGTATTGCTGAATTATTCTTGAAGGAAGTCTATAAATTGCATGGCATTCCGAAGACTATTACTTCTGATTGGGACACAAAGTTTCTCAGTCATTTTTGGCGACAATTGTGGAAGAATGTCGGTACTAAACTGCAATATAGTACTTCATCCCCAAACTGATGGGCAAACTGATGTTGTCAATCAAACCTTAGGAAATCTATTGAGGACACTGATTGATGAAAATCCTCACTCTTGGGAGATGCGCTTATCACAAGCAGAATTTGCATATAATTGTATTGTAAACCGTACGACTGGGTATAGTCCTTTCATGATCGTGTATGGACAACAACCGAACACTGCTCTTGATCTTGCACCCATTCCTTTTACTGACAATGTTGAAGATATTGTTTCTTAGATGAAAGCAATTCATGAAGATATGCGCCAAAGGTTAGAAAGCAAAACAGAGTCCTATAAAAAGGATGTCGATAAGCGACGGCGTGAAGTTATCTTCGAACCAGGAGATTTTGTTTGGGCTTACTTACCACCAAAACGTCATTCTGTTGGAAGCTATAACAAGTTTAGTGATCGTAAGCTTGGTCCTCTTGAAGTCCTTGAGCGTATCAATCCTAATGCATATCGCTTAAGGCTTCCTTCTCATATAAAAACACATGATGTTTTCAACGTTCGGCATTTAACACCCTATACTGGTGATTCCTCTGATGATGACATGAATTCGGGGACGAATTCTTTTAAAGAAGGGGAGGATGATGCAGGCCAGATTGATAATGCCGCCCGCATCGAAGACGAGCTTACTCGACCAAGGAGATCAGCCCGCATCCGAGCTCGACAAGTCGCTTGACTAGTCGAAGAGATATCGAAGGGACACAATCCGAAGACCAAGAGTCTCATTCGCAAGTCCATGCCACAATAAAGTCCTTGTCTTTCCTTATACATTGGAAGCCTAAAAGATACTTTGGGAACAATAAAGTCCTTATCTTTCCCTATACATTGGAAGCCTAAAAGATACTTTGGGATGATCGAGAAGACGTCAGGCATTTACCTAGTTTCTAGTTTCTAAGTTCTTTAATGTTTTATGTCTTTTAGAATCTTTAATGCTCTTTAGCCTCTTCATTTGCTTGAATCTTTTCATTTGTTTTTCTTTGGCTATAAAAGGTCATCTACTTTATGTATTTGAGTACGAATTTTAATTAATGAAAATTTTGCATTAAGCAATTACCTTGAACCTTGAAGAGTTCATATCCCTGAAAACCTTGAATAGTTTTCACTCCGTCCTTGAAGAGTCAGAGGTTTTCAAATCTGCATCCTTGAAGAGTTGCAGTCATCGATCTAGAAGAATCGGTGCCCTATCCACTTCCTTGGAGGCCTAGAAGAGCAACCAACAAAGTTCTATCTTTTCTTCTGTTCTGTTCATTTATATCTGTCCATTTCCGTCCCAATTTCGTCCTGCCTACAGTGCTTATTTGAGAAAACTCAAAACAGAGAAATTGTTAATTCAGAAGTCTTTGTTCATTTGGCTTTCGAATCAGATCATTCCGATTAGTATCAACAAAGTTACACCCATTTTTCCGAATTTGCGCAGTACTGTAATTACTGTTTATCCTGTTTCGTGTGTGTAAGTCAATCTTGCGATCCTAATATTCGGGTAGCCTACATCAGGCTGCATCAAGGTCCCACTCCCAATGCATGAAATTAATGTGTCGATCGACGAAGTTTATTATGTTATTTTTTTATGGGCAATACACGTGACAAGCAATGCAAGCGGTGAATCTGCAAGCTCATGACTGTTCTATTGGTCGATCTTTGGGTCTCGATAATTTTTTGGATAAGCATCATGGCGGTAGCTAGCTAGGCCTGCCAATAAAAATAATGGAAAACAAACAGGATGGCGTTTCTTTTTTTTTTTTCACTATTTTTATCTTTACTGTTCCCTGGTAGGGTATGTATTTAAAGTTTTGCCAGTGTAAACTCCAGGCGAAAAACATTTTGTGCCTGTCATAAGGGGATCGTTGTCAGCGTCATTCAATGCGCAGCAGGAGACTTCTGCACCAATGCACAACATTCCTTTAAAACCAATTAGTGACGTTGAGAGTCCAAACATGTTAAAAGTTTTTGTAAACCTCATTTCTTTTTTTACGTGGAAGTTGTCTGGTTTTAGCTTTGCGCGTGAGAAACATTGGGATGAGAAAGAAAAAACATAGAGATAAAAACAATATCTTAAAAATTAGGACACAGGATGGATGGATAGTGACCTAATAAAGTTTTTGCTCTTTATATATCATACTAGTGGATCAAATTGCTAATGGCCCACGATAAGTTTCGTACGTAAATCATGTGTATAGTGCTTGATAATATCAGCATCACGTGTTTTGGGACCAATCTGAATCTATGTTTTCAGGCAAAAGAAAAAAAAAAAAAAGAGGGCCAGATAACAATTCAAGGAAAGTAGACAGCTTTCATTTTATTATATATATTTATAATGGAATAAGCATGTCGAATTCCTTTATGCGTGTGTTTTGCCGGATGGAAACAAGGAAGGAAGGAACTACAAGCAATAAGAGAAAGAGGAGAGGAAAAGAATATCACTAATTTATTACTGTTTGGGTTGTTTGGCTGGCAGGAGAGTCGAGGACAGGAATAGAAAGAAGATTGCAAAGAAATGCATATATTTTTGCCATTTTGACCTTTAACTTTTAATTCAAAGCGTGTAAATGATTTTAGTGGAATGGTAAATTCGGTATAATGAACAAGACCCTGTTCCTCAATATCCCTTCCATCATGGCTAATGCCTCTGTGATGATTCATGTATGTAATGTCTCAGTCCATTAAGATGAGTGTGCATTGAATTTGAGTTTTCAGTATTAAAAAGGGGGTTTCAGAAGTAATTTCTCACAAAATAATAAATATTAAGGACATAAAGAGATATTTTTAACGTAAGCAATTATATATATATATTTTTTTATTTATTTATTTATTTATTTATTTTAATTTGATTAAATTGTGTGTGTATATTTATAATTGAACCTCGATTTCTGCAACACGTGTATCAAAATCCCAACACCTTTGCACATTTTCCTTTTGACCCTTCTCCATGCGTCATCTCTTCCTCTGATTTAGAGTGAGAGTTCGGAGTCAATTACACCGAAAATCAACTCGCAGAGCAATCATTGACTGGCTGGCTAAATTGCACGCTATCATGGCAGCCAAGAGGAGAACAGACATGATGTACCACAAAAATAAAATAAAAATGGGAAAACTGTGCAGCCATTTCAGAATATAAAATATCGCCTCGCAGAAAAATAAATAAATAAAGTGACTACAAAGTTCATCTGTACATGGGTTTGCCAGGTTTTCTTTTCTCTCTGTTTTTTTTTTTTTAACCTTGAAGGTCCTGCTTGGCCACATCCAAATTTTCCCGCATTTCTGTGGCCGAAGTTGCCTAAAACGGGCTTCTGCCTTTCTGCCGAAGTCACTTGTAGTTATAGTTGAAGGCAGTTTCGTAGATTTTGGCTTGTTTTCATGAAACAAATAAAAGCTAAGAATAACACTAAAAATATTAATAAGTAAAATTTTTGTTTTCACTTGTACTTCTTTTATCTTAAACCCACATAATAATATTTTAATAATCAATGTATAAAAATGAAAATTTACTAATTCATGTCCTATATCGTATCATTCGAAAAAAGTTGATTAATAACTTGCTTAATACCACGCTGAACATCACTCTAAACATAATTAGTTAGTTAGAACAATAGTGGGGACAGGCTAGGTTACCAATATTCTTTTTTTTTTTTTTTGTCGGAAAGTAAGTTTACTAATAAACCACGCGATGCAACTCAATACGGTTAAAGAACCGCGAACTTTTTCATAAACAAGCATACATACGAACCTCCTCGGCATGATTTCAATTAAACTAATATTCCAAAGTCATATTTCAAATTGGATATTTTAAGGTAAGAGCAAATGTCAAGTAGAAAAGCTCAAGCAGCAACAGTAATTCCGTAATGCAAAGGAAGCATGCCACTCGAGGTGGGGAAGACAACAAGAGCCACAAGTTGTAAGCAAAATTAATGGATGGTCCCAGTTAATTTTCGGACGCAATTGCTTCTAGGAGAAAGTAACTTCTACGCATTGATCAAATGGATTCCTTTTTCTATTAACCGTAAATTCAGCCATTGTGATACTTCTCTAAATCTTGTGTTTGATAGGATATCTTGTGAAACATATCTTAAGAATTAGCATAATTAACAAATTAAGGGGGTTCTCTTTTATCTTGTACTAGAAGGCAGAGATTCTCACAAAAAAAGAAAAAGAAAAAGAAAAAAAGAATGGAGAGATAAATTGAATTTTTTATATGAAAACACAAAAACAAAACGAAAGAAAAAAGAGTTATGCATTTTTGTTTTTTTGTTTTTTTACCAATTTCCAAGCGAATTAGGGATTACCGTCAGATTAAATGACTTGGCGAAGACAAGATTCAGGTTTGACCATTTTTTCCAAGTTTGTGACCAAAGTGTCTGGAAGGTGTCATCGAATCAATGGAAATAAGAAATTGTAGCGACATAAATTTCAAATTCCGAAATCTATCTTATCATCATTATTGCATACGGATTAATAATTTCAACACATCTACCAGAAAAATCAATCATGGGTCCATGTTTAGATCTATTAACAGCTCACATGGTGAGGGTACTCTTTTAGCCTCTTCCAAAAAAGGGGCAACATCTAGCTAGCTAGACAGGAAGAATTCGACTTGAATGAACAGTGAAGATTCCTCTTGATATAATTCATTTAATTGACCGGAACAAAAAAAGGGTCCATAGATTTTAATGTATACTGTGAATGAATTGAAGGGACTCATGAAAGCTCAGTGCATGCCATCGGCAGTTAAAAATTTCTCTCAATAAACCATTGAATATAATTCTATAATCGCTCAAGAGACAAGAGTAAGATCACTATCAATATTTTTAGATCATGAAAATGTAAAATTACAGAAAATATATTGCAAATGTGGCATTATTACTGTATTTGAAGCTAATTTTCAATCTATTAGTCGTTATCGTCTTTGGTATAGAAGCACAGAACATTAATATCTTAATTTTATTGTTGTAAATGACAAGAACACTCTTGTAATATGATAACCTATTTCATATATGTTAAAATTATTTTGATGGAATACATTTGACAAAACATTTTTACATGATCATTTAACGAAGGAATACATAGAATTAACATAATAATTGAAAAATACATTTATAACCATTATATAAAAATTTGGTAAATTATATAAAATTCATAATGTATTAATTGCATATGGTCAATTATATAGTATTATAATCATCACAGCAAAGCTTTGGTCAATTAGATAGAGTTTGCTGGCAGACGATTGGGCATTTCAATAGTTTCTTTCTCGACTGGTCTTTGGGGCTTGCAAGTTGGGACTTAAGACAAATACAGGATGCTCTTTGTCAAAAGAATCAAGTGGAGGGGTTTTTTTTTGTTTTTGACAAAAGAATGATGTAGATTTCGAAAATGTTGTCAGTTTGATACCCAAGAAATAGAGAAATTTGAGAAAGAAACAAACAAGGTCCTTTTTCTTTAATTGCTCTTCGTATGGGTCCTGGATTTTTCTACCTTGTTATAATCCAACCCATTTGTAAGTTATATATAATCCCAAACAAAGAGTGATAGAGAACAGATGTGATGGAGATGGTGTGTATATATATAATTGGGTCGGCCAATGGCAGCGAACTAGAAGTGGAACAGTGGAGCATTACTAAAATGAGTGAAGATGAATTTTTGTTCAGGGTTTGCTTGGTACTCGTTACTAGAAGGTGATCTGAACCAATTGTAATCACAGGGTCCAGCGGGGTGACCCATTTCTCATGTGGGTCCTCCAACCCTCTCTCCTTCTCTCTCCGAATGCTGCCTGATATAATTGTAGTAGTGCCTGAAGAAACGACGGGCAAAGGGCCTTGGCTGACAAAAGAAAAGCCCCCAAAAGGTTTTGCTGGCCTCACTTCCCTTCCTTGGCTATCTTTCCATGTGATATATCTTTCTTAACCCGCATAGCTTCCTTGGACACCTCAATCTCCAGTAAGTTATATATTTTATGGGTTCTTTCTATACTTCGACTCCAGACAACGTTCGTTCCAATCCTTAGTAAAGTCAGTTAACGACGACGGCGACAAAAACAACAACAACAAAACAACCTCTACTTCCTCGAAAGAAAATACTATTCTGATAAGGTATAAAGCTAACAACGCCTTGGGGGTGGGATGCACTTCTTTCGTTTCGGCTGCCAATTTGTCCTTGTTGTGAATGGACTTTGTCAACCACTACCACTTTGTGCCATTCCAATATCATTAAGTAAAATACTTAATTACTGCCCCCACTCTTTCCGTCTAGCTCTGAGACTAAGAGTCAAAGTCATTGTCTCGTCGATCGAGTCACTCGGTAATTAGTATTAATCTCTATTTAACACCTGAGAGAGTGAGCGAGTGTGAGAGAGAGAGAGAGAGAGAGAGAGTCGGCCAAAAGGGTAAAAATGTTAGACCATCAACACCGAAACTCAGATACAGAAAGCAGCAGCTTGAACTCAAACTCATTGTCGTATTCATCGTCATCATTACCGGTCTCCTACTCCTCAACTGGCGCAGCCCATCAACTTAACATTTATAACTCTGGCTCACGCCAGCCAACAACAAAGCCAAGCCAACAACAAAAACAACGAGGACGAGGAGGAGGAGAGGACCAACAGGAACCAGAGTCTCCCACCAAGAAGATCAAGCGCATTCGGGAATCCAACAAACACCACCCAGTGTACCGTGGAGTCCGCATGCGAAGCTGGGGCAAATGGGTCTCGGAAATCCGTGAGCCCCGCAAGAAATCGCGCATTTGGCTTGGTACTTTCCCCACCGCTGAAATGGCAGCTCGTGCCCACGACGTCGCCGCTCTTTTCATCAAGGGAAACTCCACTATTCTCAACTTCCCCGAACTAGCAGATTCGCTCCCTCGCCCCGCCTCCCGCGCCCCTCGCGACGTGCAAGCGGCCGCCGCCAAAGCCGCCCAAATAGACAAGTTCGACCATAACCCAATTACCAGCTCCTCATCAATGTTGTCCACGCCGACATCGTCCCTGTCTTCACCGGTATCCGCAATTGGTCCGTCATGGTCTTCGTCGTCGTCCACCGGTTCGGAGGAAGAGCTGAGTGAGATCGTCGAGTTGCCGAGTCTAGGGACGAGTTACGATTCTTCCAACTTAAAGAGCGAGTTCATGCTCATTGACCAGTTGGATGGGTGGCTGTATCCTCCGCCGGGCCTAATAAGCCTGGAGGCCTGTTACGGCGGCGGAGGATGTCCGTGTGGTGACTTCATCCCTGATGCTGAGGCGGAAGGTCATGCCGCGGTGACTAGCAATAACACCGTCGGCCAATGTTCGCCATGGAATTACTAAAATCTCCTCGTCTCTCTTCGGAGAAAAGTTAAGGTTAGGGCGTGGTGGGGTCTGGCGCGTCTTCGGTGATAAATAAATAATAAAATTTTATTTTTTTTAACAATTTTTTTTTTTATGTCTACTGTATTTTTGTAAAAATAAAATGCAAATATATTTTTCAGATACAAATCGTGTCTCCCCCGGCCTCCGGTGTTGTGCCTAGTTAGGTATAGTCCTCGACGTATTTTGCTGTTGCTGGTTGTTCCTCATTGTGTTATTGTCCGGTGTGTCATCCCCGTGTCTGTTTGTCTCTTTCAGGATTTGTTGGGATGTTTTGAAGCTGCTTAGTCGGGTGTGTGTTTTTCTTTGAAGGGCTAACCATTCTCTCCGTCTCCAACTTTGTAATTTAAGTGACACTGTAACTTGCTCTTCAATCCATCTATATAGCGTAGGAAAATTCACTAGATTCCCTCTTAAATGAAAATAATTTTGTGTTGAGTATTCTGATGCTTCGGGAAAATAACATAAATAAATAAATTCTTTTACCGTATGTGTTTTGGGTGACTTTAAGATACGTAAAATTCAATAAAAGAATTATTATTATTATTATTTTTAAAGAAAAGGGATACCACAGATTAAGGTGCAACATTTAATTGCACTAAAATTCACCACCAAAAAAAAAAAAAAAAAGGGGAAGCACAATCGGGCTCAACTCAAGACGGAAGGGGATCCTCCTCCCTATTGGATTCCAATGTTAATGATTCGCTCCGCGAAGTTGCCATGGGCGAAACATGATGAATTTTTTACGGCAGCCCTTTGCCCCCGTTAGCCTATACTTCTGCTCTCCATTGGATTCCGATATCAAGGATTCGCTTTTCGAAGTCGCCGTGGGCGACGAATGATGAAGTTCTGACGGCAACACTTTGCCATATTAGATTATAGTACTTTTTAATGTCGATTAAAATTTGAATTCAAGATCTTTAATCTCTCATAATCAATTATAAGTGGATTTTTAATCTTTATGTGTAGCCATTGGACCAATTCATCATATTAATTAAGATGTCATATGATAACTATTTGTATTTAAGAAATTAGTAATTTTTTATTTGACTGCTTAAAGTTTAACTGCATTTTATGTCGAGACGAAAAAAAAAAAGTATTTTATGTACTCTATGCTACATTATTATAATTTTAATTCAAAAAAATATAAATTGTATTTTTAATGACAAACGTAAGGGTTCAAACGTTATGATTTTTATTGTCAATAAATATTAAGTTGTATTTTGCATACATTTATTAAGATTATAATTTGTTAGTCAGCAAAGTAATCAAACAATTATATTTAATATCATGCATATATTATGATTATAATTTGATTGTCACCAAAGTGACCAAAGTAGAATGTTTGAATTGACATGCATGTATTATTATTATAGTTTGTTAGTTACTAAAGTGACCAAACTATTATACTTAATAGCATGCAAAAATAAGTTTTTTATTCATGATTTTAATGAAATATCTATGAATGAAAAATGATCAAATAAATTTATATTATTAATCATTGAAATTTTAAAATTTACCCAAAAATAAATTATTATTCCATAATTAGTAACATGATTGATATAAATTAATATTTTAGTTAAATATATTTATTTATTCAAAGATATCAAATATATTTGATTGAAAAAATTATTTAATTACATATTAAAGTTAATGACATTACTTATGATAGTACATCATAAGATTTTTTAAAAGAAAACTACAATATACTCTAATTGTTTTATCCAACTTATGATTAATTATAACTATTTATAATTATGTAATTGTTGTAATTTACTTACATGTTTTAATTGTTGTTTTGTTCAAAGATTGAACTTCTCAAAATAACACAAACAAATCAATGTTTACTTATGTATTATAAACATTGATTTGCACTATTAACGAGTAAGCTTGCTACTATTACAAAATTTAGTAATAAGGAATAGAATTTGCATCATAAATGTAAGAACAAAACAATAAATTAAGTCTTATGTTCATAAAAGTAATTGTTAACAACACATTAAAAAAAAACTATTGCACAAATAAAAATTTAAAAAAATATTTATAGTTTATGAAAAAACGATTTTATTTGACAGATAAGTCATTTGCTAGTAATTTTATGATAGAACTCATAATTATAAAGTTTATGGGGTCACAAATTATGTAAGAGTACATTATTAACATAATTAATTTTGTAGTAAAATTTAAGAATTTAGAATTAATGATAAATGATTCATTTTAATGTAATTCATTTTGAACTTATTACCTCTTGAATATGAGTCATTTGAAATTTATTGCAATACTATAAAAGAAAAATATGAAAAGTTCATGAATTAGTTAGTATGTTCATTTATAAGGAAATGAGAAAGAAAATTTAAATAAGTTAGTTTATTAATCTTATGAGCAAGAAAGTTAGGAAATGAATGAAAATGAAAGTCTATTAATTTAAGAAATGAAGAAGTCTACTTATATTACTCAGATTGAAAAGACGTTTCAAACAATTCAAATTATGATTTGAACAACCATTCTACTACTAACAATTATATGATTTGTTAATTGTTCTATTAACAACAAGCAAAAAGTTATAGGTTGCTTTGTGTCTAGCATTTTAATAATTAACTAACAATTAATAGAAATAAGTGTATTATTAGCATATATCTTAGGGTAAATAACAAGTCATAATGATCATGATCTTTCCTTAATGATAATAGTCAAGATATGTGGGGTGTCATTAACATAAATATGTATAATTGCTTTGTCTCCATGATATAATTATTTAATGACCAAATTATATTGTTATACACAATATTAATTATACCTATAAATCAATAACATTGATTTTCCATGCAATTGTTCTATCTAGTTTAAGGTAATCCACCATTCTTCTAATTTAATATTATGGTCATATTAAGACTTTAGAGTCTTTAAAGTGAATATGAGTTAGGTTAGGCCTAACATGGGTAGAGGTTGTGTTGATGGGAACACCTTTAGGTGATGAATCTATAATATTTTTCCAAGAGAAAAAATTTATATATATATATAGATATAACAACAAATAAATGTATAAAAAGGATAAAAAAATAATATTAATTATTCACAACAAATATTACAATTACTTTTTATGAGTTTTCATGTTTTAAAATCTTTGGATGATTTCTCATTTTCTATATTGTCAAACATATCTTTTTTATATAATTAACCAAACAATCTTTAAGCTATTTCTCTCCCATGTCATGGCATAATCAATTCTTGGTAATGTTCAATACAAAATGAGTTCTTTCTTTGGTTGTTGTAGCAATGAGTAAAATCAAAAATAATTTCAAAAGCAAATACCTTATAGATATACAATATGTCTTTTTGTCTTAATAATTTCAATGAAAGATCACCTTTTTTTTTTTCAAAACCAAAAACTCAATATTTATATGAACATCTATAATATAACTCTCAAGTTGATTATCAAGTCTCATAAAACCTATCAAAGAAAATTCAAATAGATAATATTGATTAATCTGAATAAGTCTTTACGTATCAAAAACAACAAAAGAATTTTTGGATTTAGACATGTCACACAAAGAAATAACTTAATGTTGACCTTTATGAATTTGCTATTGATTTCTTGATGTAGCTCATCAATAACATAATAAAATAAATCTAGATGAAAGCAATGTAAATTGAAACTTTTTCAATTTTATGCTTTAATCCTTAAATAACATAATTGTCACTTATAATTAAAGTAATGACATTATGTTTGCTACAAAATAAAATAACTTCATCTAATAAAGTATCACTTCCAGCTTCCATCATTAATGAAGTCATTACCTTAAGACCTTAACCCATGTCCTAGTGTTAAGAATACCTTGATCACTCTTTTGTAATACTTAAAACACCTCTTTGTTGATTACAAATATGTTTTTCATTAAATACAAAGTGAAAACAAACTTAAAAAATTATAGCATATTTAACAAATCACACGCTTCGGCTTTTTGGTTTGATGTTGCACCATTCTTTTCATTATATTCAAGAACAACAACCATAGATGAGAACATGGTGATCAAGCACAATATAGTAGTATAATATCATCTCCATCGAATGTCTCCTACTTTTGTGAGATTTGTCTCTTGGTTTAAACTATGCTTACTAAAAATTTCGTCACTTTTCATTACCTTAATTACCTTCCAAAAATGGTTTTCTCAAAAAGGTTTAATCTTTTAGAAAAAGATTCAACTATATTTAACAAATTGATAAAGACATTAAAAAATAAAGCAACTAAGATATGTTTATTTGCAACCACTGTAATTGTTAATTGAAGTTGATTTACAAAATAGTGAACATAATGGGCATGTTTATTCTTTGTTAATATTAAAGCTTTAAGTCTATTTAACACTTATTGCATGTTATTAGCTCCATTGAAACCTTGTTCATGAACTCTTGAAAAACTTAAACCTATATTTTGCAAATAAGGATTATAAAGCTTCTTTCAATGATTAAGCAATAATGCTAAAAACATGAACAACTCTAAGAAAATGCATCCTTTTATGTTAAGATAACAAGGAACTACAACCATTTGTCTTTACTAAGATATATTGAGATTTATATATCAAAATAAGAAACAAATAATCTCTAAGATCATGAATAATAACATTAATAGTTTTAATAACTATAGCATTCATTATACCTTTTTGGATATCATGTGTTATCAACTTCAAATTCTTACGAATATTCTTTAAAACCTTATTAATAACATCATTATGAATAATAGGAAAGTGAAAAAGCTTAAGAAATTTCCTTATTATTTGAAAATTTAGATTTATCGTTACCATGGAAAACTAATCCTTTTTGTAAGAGAAATTCAACACAATTAGTCGTCATAGTCAAAAACATGTTGTAGTTGTATTACTTTAATTAATTGCTAAGCAAAAATAACTTGATTATGTTATCATTGTTTCATTACTACATAACATTTGTTCAACAATTGATTATGAATGCTATTATGGTCTCTAACACAAGCAAGTAATTTAACTTTTTATTTCTAATTTTTAAATTTAATAGTAAATGTATCATAATCTCCTCGCTTTCCAAAATTAGCTCTCAAAAAGTAACAACATGAATGGAAGGCAACATTGTTTGATACATTATACTTTAGCCAAAAACCAGATTCATTAAACTAACTAAAATTAAAATGATGTGAAGTATTCCTAAGGAACATTTAAGGATAATTATGCTCCTTTGGTTGGCAAGGACCTATTTATCAATAAATGTTTCTAATCTTATCCAGAACATTAGGATGATAATCTAATATTTTTGGTCGTTTTCTAAAATTAACAAGAAAATTTTTCAAATCAACTTTTAGAAACATTTTCTTAGAATATGAATCTCTAATATCATGGTTAATTAAACATAATTACTCTAATTTAGATTTTCATTTTATGAAAAACTTATCCATAACTAACATAAAATTGATAATATGTATATGATTAGTTAACTTAATAACTTAGCTAATATACTTATAAATTTCTAATATAAAGCTTAAAACTAATGTTATTTTCTTGAAATGTGTATAAAATAAGTACAAAAGAATAACTAGAAAAATTGAATAACAAATAACATTAAAAATTCTATTATAAAAAAGAAAAGGAGCAAACAAAGCTTGTGTCAACCAGACTAAAATTAGGTTATTGGTTCTTTTTTGTCTTATGTTGAAGGTAGATAAAATTGCTAAAAGAAGGAGTTGCTCTAATGGAGATCATTCCTTTTTTGAAAAAATTTTCCAGTATTTATTATGTATAATTAAAAATAGAACATCTATGACTAAAAGATTTATGCCAATCACAATTTAAAGTCATATGGATGGAATTGTAAATAATAATAATAATAATAAAGAAAGAGAAAAACATAGAGGAAAATAAATCAAAAAATTTAAATGTGGGTCCCTCAATGCACTCTAAATTATTTACAACCTTATTTCCTATCTTTACCTTTATTTTTACATAATAATTCTAACTATGAGTTATTGGATCTAAGGCTCAAAAGGAAGACAAGCCAATTTAGGACTTGAGAGGGGGCAAGTTATATAATAAAGGGGAAATCCTAGTGAAATAAGAATATATATATATTAAAGGGGCAAGCACTTATTTGGGATTGATTCATAAGTACCTTGGGTTTTGGGTAGGTCAAGTCATATGTAGAAGTAACAAAATGCAACATATTATGATAAGTGAATAATGAAGTAAAACAATATTCATCAAGAGAGAGAGAGAAAGAAGATGGAGTTTATGGTGTTTAAATAGTAAGCAACATTAGCATAATTAATCTTATACACAATTGGATAAGTGGTCAATCCTTGGTGGGTAACATTAGGTGGCATCAGGCCTTGGTTGCTTTTACTATTTATGTCATTTGCATATTTTAACCTAAATAAGGCTTTTACTTTATGGCCTTCTCTCTCTCTTTCTCTCTCTCTTTATTATTTAAAATAAATTTGTAGGAAAGAATTCTAATCTTCCATTCTTTTAATAAGTCTTTGATTAATAACTATTAATACTTGTTAAAGTTAATCCAAATTTATGATAGAATAAAAATCAATATTTAAGTAAAAATTAAATATTAAGTCTTATTTCATTATGTTTTTAATAATTTATAAATTTAGACACACTTTATTATACAAGGATATAATGTCTTAATTTATTATGTAATTAATCAATAATCATTATAACTGTGATTGGTTAATAAATGTCATTACCATTATTGGTCAATAAAAGTTAGTGTTTCACAATTAACATTTTAATATTAATAAAATTAGTTAAGTGTAATTAAGTATAATTTGTTAATACTGGTATTATAACTATTGCACACTAATAATGATATTAAAGGTAGTTTAGATAAAAATAACTAACTTAGTTTAATATCCTTATGTTACCATATTGAAAAATGTATGACAACCCCAATGATCATTGATAATTTGCTATTGGAAGTGGATTAGAAGGGCTTATAGTAGCTTTTCCTAAGATAGGGGAGAGTTGTCAATGTAATGATGTTGCGTAAAGTATCCAAGTAGGGGAGTCGTTTTGGGTTTATCAAGTTTGATCAAAGGTAAAACACCACTACTGCTGCCCAAAGATTGAATAGGGAGAGGTGGATGGGACATCATTTAAGGGTTAAGCTTGTAAGATTCCCATATTTCTATGGGAAATCATTTGGGGGTTAGGTTTGCAAGATTTTAAATTCTAGTACCTCGATCATCTTTAACCAACTAACAAAAGGGAGGAACCATCAGTTGTGGAAAACTGAAGGAATTCAATTATCTAGGGATGAAGGGGTTATATTGAGATGTGATGGTAAGACAAATTGAGGGGAAATCATTAATTAGATTGGTATAATGAGAAGGCCAGATTCAAAAGTGCGCTTATTACCAGCGACTATGTTGTACATGTCCAAAGTTACAGAGAGAAAGTGGTTGAATATAAGTGCAATAAGGGTGGTTCGTGATAAGTAATTCTCAATAGTTATTGACATTTAATTCCAAGAAAGAGATAAAGGAAATGTTAGACTGTTGGGGTAAGGAGATTTGAAGTTGATTTAGGAGTTTTGAGTTATGGTTAATTGATTGAACATACTTAAATCAGTAAATTTAAGTCTCAACGAAAGGTTTGTTGTTACACAAATGATCCAATGAATTTATGGCCTAATTGAGAGGGACATAAGGTGTGTAGCTAGGAATAAACCTTATATCAAAATAGAAGCACTGGTTAAATCATTGTCAATTTATGGTGTAAGCCAAATTTGATTTCATCGTCTCGTCAGTGGTGGCTATTAAGATTGGCAGACAAATGTATGCCTTGAAGGTCAGCATTAAGTTGGTCTTAGAATCTTAATATGAGGAGGAAAGGATAGGATTAATGTCATCAGTGACTTTAACCAATAATACTCGAAACATTAGGAAAGAACCATATCGAAAGGTAGAATTTAAAGTAATGCTTATTTTAGTGTACAAGAGTTTAATAAGGTGGTATATAGAGAAGCTAAGGAGCACCAATAAACCAGTTCGATAAAGATTAGGTTGGGCTCAAGGGTAAGCCTCGGTAAGGTAGGTGGGCTAAACATTGAAAAGGGTTCAAAGACTGTTATGATGACAAACCCATCAATAATGGATCCATTTTGGGTTCTATAATTAGGCTAAATGCATAATGGGCCACCTAATAAGTAGAAACCCCTTTCCTTTAATCCATATAACTTAAACAAAAAAGAAATTATGGGATGTTACAGTAGTCCAATCCCTTATAGTCTCATGGCTTACTAGCAAAAGTTGAGTTCAATTCAAAAAATTTAATAAAAAAAGTTTGAAGTTAGTCCAATCCATTCCACCTTATTAGCCTAGTAGCAAATGAACTTTAAGAAATGGATAGTGACAGGGGAGGTGCTCTTATGAGGGTTCCAAAAGGTGGTTAAGATGGGAGTAAGGTCATCGATAGGAGGGAGTGGCAGTGCCAATGGAGAACCAATAGTTAGGGGCGATAAGTGTATACATAAAAAGTTATTACTATACTTAGGATCTAAAAATGAGGGAATGTGTGTTTTAATGGGCACCGGTGAAACTTAAGAGGAGGAAGCTTTTACACATGTCATTGCCTAAGGCTAGAGGGAAGAGGGGTTATAGGGGCACTATACAAAGGTGTTATCCATAGTAACAATAGTGAGGAAGAAGGGTAAATTAGTAAGAAGGAAAGGACAAAGAAAAAAGGAAAAGAGATAAAGTGACCAAACATCTTACTAATAAATAAGTTTGAAATATTAAGTCATCGATATAAGAAATTACATAAAAGAAGGGGTAGCTATCAAACGACTAGATACATTTCCATATGATCTCTTAAAGAGGGAGTCTAGAAAAATACTAAAGTTAGGGAAGATGATGACTTCTAAATAAATAAGGATGATGAGTCAATTATTAATAAACTATTTTTAATAGATAATAAGGTAGGAACATGTTAACAATAGGTTAATATGGGTGATTGGCTTAGGTTTAATATTCTGTTATAATTATTTGTTTTATTAATATTAAGGAGTTAGATAGATCTAATATAAGAAAAGCAATAAAAAGAGGCGAGATAGGTTAATCTTGATATTTTGTTTGTGTAAGAAACTAAATTGATTATGATTTTAAAGTTGGTATTAAGACAAGTTTAAGGTGGTCAAGGAATTCAAGTAATGATAACAATTTAAGTAAGGGCAATAAAAGGTTTAGTAGTCTTTTGATGTGATTCGATATTTTGGCTATAACATAAGTTTCTGATTAATAGGCTTATGGTATTGGCAAGGGAGAAAATGTCTCTTAAAAATTTAGTTGTGTTAATTAACATATATGTTCTAAATGATTATTTGGATTAGCGAGATTTTTGGGAGGAATTGTGAGATATAAGACACAAATTTTGGGACTAATGATGTTTGGGGGAATGACTTCAATGCGATTATGATATAAGATTAAAGGGTATATGTTATCGACGATTAATGGGTTATTTAACAGCTTAATGAGTTTGCATATGATCTGGGGCTTATCAATTTACCAATGTAAGGGTGATGGTATACATGGTAAAACTTTTGTAAGAACCCATTTATAAGCTGAGTTGATAAATTTTTGGTAGAGGTAAACTAACTAGTGATAATATCAAACTTAAAGCAATTAGGTGTTCATAATTATTTTAATGATTATTTAAGAGTTTGCCTTAGAACATAGGACAAAGGGTAAAGCTTAAAATTGTTTAGATGTTTTAATTATTAGGAGAATAATAAAGACTTAAGTAAATAAATTCATAATGTACGATCATAATATTGGAGTAGGCGTCAACTAGGTTTTGTATTATGTGATTGTATGAAATTAGTTAAAAAGTTTTTGAAGGCCTAAAGTGTGAAAGATTGAGAAGAACAAATATAAGAATTAAAAGAGGTCGAGTTGAAGGTGGAAGAATTATCTTTAAAATAAGAAATATAAAGGTTGTCATATAGACAAGGTCTAATTATTAGATATGATTTAAGAAAAATAAGTAGGAATAATACTAAAAGTCACAGTTGTAAGGTCATTCAAACATCTAAAAGTGGTGATCAAGAAGGTGATTAAGGAAACTTAGTTCAAATTTTTAAGGCGTTACAACATTTTACATAGTACCTTTATAACTGATAAGACGATTAGGGAGATTAAGTGGTGATAGAGAAGAGGGATAAGGATTAAAATTGATTTTGAAAAGACATATAACTCTATGGAATAAAACTTTTTAGCAAATATCCTAAACATATAGGTTTTGGCCAAAAATAAAGGCAATGAATATAAAAATGTATATCAATATCACAAATCTCTATTCTAGTTAATAGTACACCTACACAATAATTCTTAACGTTGAAAGGGTTATGATAGGGAGATCCCTTCTCCCTTTTTTTATTCCTTCTTGCAATAAAGGGCTTTAATTCCTTATTTAAAAAAGGGGCTAAGCTGGGCTTTATAAAAGGAATCCTTATAAATGACAACATCAAGCTAATCCATTTATAATTTGCCGATGATATAGTTATTTTTAGCTCAACTGATGATGAGTCCATGAAAAATTGTAAACAAATTCTTAAGTGTTTTTAATGCTGTGCAGGGATGAAATTTAATTTAACTAAGACTGATATGTATAGGGTTAAAGGTTATAAGGCAAAGATTTAAAGATGGAACTAAAAGTGTAGTATGGGCATATTGCCCATGAAGTACCTTGACTACTAATTAAAGTTAATTTGTAGATGAAAGACTTATAAGATTTAGTCATTAAAAAAATGAAAGAAAGGTTAGCGAAGTGGAAAACTAGATTCCTTTGAAAGGTAAGTTAGCTTGTCTTGTTAAATTCATCCCTTAGATTTCTTTCGATATATTTTATATCATTATTTAATATATCAAGATAGGTGGAACAAAAGATAAAGTAGATTTAATAATCTCTTTTCTAAAGTGAGCAAAAGGGGCGCAGAAGGATGCACTAGGTAGCACAAGCACTTATATGTAGGAAATAAATATAAAGGGGACTAGGTATGGAAAAAGTGTGAAATAAAAATATGAAACTTTTGACGAAGTGGTTATAGAGGGTAAATAATGAAGATGAGGCACTATGGGTACAAATTCTTAAGGCAAGATGTGGCAATGTGCAAGCTTGGCCATGGGAGTGATTTACAAGTCATTCACAGGTAACACCAATATAAAGAATGGTGTGCTTCAAATGGTAGGTGGGTCTAAGGATTTGAGGGCACTAAAATCTCAATTTGGATATCTAATAGAGGATGGCAAAAAGTTGACTTTTTGGAACTATGTATGGATAAGGGACCTGACGTTAGCTTACCGATTCCTATGTCTCTTCACCTTGTCGATCTTAAAAAAGGACTAGTGAAAAGTTTTGGGAAATAGGTGAATGACAGTAGAAATGGTCATTTTTATGGGCACCAAAACTTATTTGACCAAAAAAGGGAGTTACTCAAAGAGTTTAAAGGGGAGCTAAACAACCAACTTTTTACACGTACAGAGAGTGACAAATTAATTTAGTGAGTAGAAATGGATGACAAATTTAAAGTGAGCTCCTTTTATGATGTAATAGATTGCCAAAAAAGGGTAAGCTTATGTCATAACACCCCAAGTATGGCATAGGCTAGCTTTGCTAAAGATGGAAATCTTTGTGTGATAACTAATAAAGTGAAGGATTTCGATAAAAGAGCAACTTATAGTGACAATGCAGAAATTAGTAAACCACATATTTTTCAATTGCACTCCTATCTAGAATGCTTGGTGTAAATGCTTAAGCTCTCAGGGTATGGATAATCCTAGGCTTGTTGGAGCAGTGATAGATGTCAAGGCACAAGTTAGGCCAAGGGTGCCAATTGAAAAAGATCTGAGTGATGAGGTTTTATACAGTGATGTGATTTGTTTGTCTAGAAAGGAATGAGGGCTATTTTGCTAGAAAATCATTCTTAGTGAAGAGACTATATGAACTAGCCTACACTAGAATATAATGGTGGACAAAGGTTAAATGGTTTAGGGGTAACTTTTCTTATAATGAATTCCAGCTAAACTCCAAAGAAATTTAATTCATACAGAAGAGTAGACTCTGTCTATTTGGTCTTACATTAGAGGCTCCTCCAAAAGGCACCTTTAAATTGAATATTAATGCATTTATGATAAGCACACTGAGGATGACTAGTATAAGGGGTGTTTTAATAAGGGATATTAGGGTAGTGATTTGCCTCTTTTCCAAAGCAATTGTAATGTTGAGTATTAATGAGACATAATTATTAGCGATTAGGGAGATAATCAATTTATTGGACTAGTGGGAAGAGGTAAAAGATGCCTATTTAATAATTGAGAGTGATTTGGATACAACTATTGCATGGCTCAATAATTATGGGTATGAAAAGGAAAAAAAAAAAAGCAATAAGATAGCACTAATAGACAAGAGCAAAAGTAAGAAATCAATAGAAGAAAGTAGACTTCAAATTTAAAAGAAATTTACAAGTTGATTTGAGAAGTAATGAAAAATTCTACTAATTTTGGACTTAGAGTTAAAAAAAGCTTAAATATAAGCTTAGGATATAAAGACTTATTAAGTTAAAGGTTAAAAAAATTGAGATATAAAGAATAAAACTCAAAGTTGAGAATTTGTTAAGTTGAGAGTTAAAGTTAGTTAAATTCAATTTTTTTGTTTGAATGAAAAATTCATGAGATTAAGTATTTAAATATGAGTATGAATACTGTGAATTATTAAGTATTATGTAGAATGAAATTCTAAACCTTATTACTTAGGGTTTTATGT
This sequence comes from Ceriops tagal, assembly GCA_021533255.1. Taxonomy (NCBI): domain Eukaryota; kingdom Viridiplantae; phylum Streptophyta; class Magnoliopsida; order Malpighiales; family Rhizophoraceae; genus Ceriops; species Ceriops tagal. Next base: position 8,875,217 of record CM038596.1, read on the forward strand.
CATAAGTTTCATCAAATTCAAAAGTTGAACAAAAATAAGCCAATAAGTAAAATCAAGTAGAATTTAACCAAGATTATGAGTTTACGAGGAGATGACTTAAGGTTTAAAAATAGTATATGTCATGAATGAAAATGAATTCAATAAATTTTAAAGATAAAAAAAAAAGATAGATGTTAAGTTTGAAATTTAAGCATGAAACTTTTGTCAAACCAAAAAAGATGTTTTGTATGACTACATTACCAATTTAACATTAAGAAAAAATATTGAAATTAATCTAAATTTGTCACAAATTAGAAGTCAATATTCAAATTAATGTTAAATAATCAAATCTTATTGTATTATGTTATCAATAGTTGATTAGGATTAGGAGGACATGATCACTTAGCTTATTGTGTGGTTTGTCAATAGATGTTTTTAATGTAATTGGTTAATTGTTGTTATTAGTATACCTAGTCAATCATTTTTATTGTGTGCTTCTTAGTCAATTGTATATGACGTTTTAAAAGTAATAAAATTACTTTAATATAATTTGGTTAATAATAGCATTAGAGTTATTGCATTTTAATAATTATGTTATAATTAATCACTCATTAACAATATCAAGATGAAGAAAATTCTAAGAAATAAAAAATCTAAAATGTTTTCCACTTGTTGTGCTTGGATAGAATGAAGATTATAATAAATTAAAATTAAAAAAAAAAGTACTCATACCTTGTTTGCAACTTGAGAGAAGACGTAAGATACCTAGCTTACCTTGTAAATATCTATTGTGTTAGTTAAATATACAATCAAGTTAATCATAGAATAGATGATTTTGTAGTTAGTCATTTAGGTGTAGTGCCCAATAAACTTAAGATGTGTTCAGTTCTACAAATTTTGTTTAATACGTAGCTAATCGAAAATACAAAAAAGAAATTAAAAAATATATTAATATACATTAAATTATTGAATTGATATATCAAATTAAATATTAATTTAATTATGTGTAAACCTTTGATATTAAAATTTCCAGTAGAGCTTGCACGTCATGTTTAGCGGGGGGCAAGTGCCCATTCTGAAACAAGAAACTATGTATTTTGCCGTCTAAAAAAGAAATTATGAAAAGTTTAGTTAAATTGTATATTACTACCCCTACTCTTTTTTTTTTTTTGTCACTAATGAAATTTTGTTTTGTCCTTAAATTTTTATTTAAGTCAAAGTTACAAATATGAAAAAGAAAACAAAGCATAATCACAAAAAAAAAAAAAGATGTTATATCATTTTTGTTTTTTTGGCTAAACAACAAGAAAACCTCTACTTTTTAGAAAGGATTTTTTCTTTGAAAAATGTACGTTCTTTTTTTTTTACCTTGAAAATTGCTCTTTTTAGTTCTACAGCAGTTCAATCCAGAGTTGCTGGCATGGTAGCATCCATTTTACATTTTTTTGTGATAATTTATATATTTTTTCATTTTTAATTTCTTTCATTTTAATTCATAAAAAAGTCTGTAACTGGAAACTTATTTATTAAATATTGTTTTGTTCATTGGATATTAAATTAAATTCAATCTAAATTTGCTGAAAGTAAGTTTTTGCATTTCGAATGAACTTTCAGGTCAAGTGACTCTTCAATTGTTTAC